>NW_011627245.1:593848-686553 GCF_000204515.1 Acromyrmex echinatior | reverse complement strand
ATAAGATTTTATTTTTAAAAAATATAAATTTATCTGGAATAGAAAGAAATATATATATATATATATATAATACGAGTAATCTCTCTTTCTAGGTAAATAATGTTTTTATAAATAATTCTTAGTATTTATCATAATAATTTATAGTCACAATGATCACGGAAATGCTTTTACTGCTTTTCAATAAAAAGGTATACTTTTATAAAAATTTATAATTTTTTTCTAGTCAAGACCATAATTTATAACATTACTGTTTTTGTATTCTACTCATGAAATAAAATGACATACATATATACGTGCAAAACCTTTCATTCAAATGTACGAACAGTAAAATGCTAGGTATACAATTTAGTGTACTATAATATATCGTATAGAAAACCGGAAACAGACGGAAACATTGTCTTATCACAGGTGCAGGTTGACCATCGTACCTCATTTTTTTCGAACTAGTGTCTAATTATACAGACAAATACCTTTCGTCGCTTATATTATACTTGTACTTACTCATTCAAGAGGAAGTCGTCACCGACGAACATTCTGAAGGTTTTAGATATTCCGCATGTCATTTTACCTAGCATGACTCGTCACTTACGAATGTTGAAAGAGAAACTATGTACTGCTTAAAAAACCTTCAGAAATTCATTATAAAATGATTTTGTTTCAATAAAAAGATTCTTTTAATTCAGAGAAGAAAAAATTAGAATCCCTTCTTTTAATCAAAATTTAAGTATAATACAATATAATTTCATAAATCCAATAAAACAATTTTTTACGTAACGGCAAGTTATGATTGTTTAATTCTGTATTGAATTAAACTAATTAAAGAATATATTTTTTTAATGGTCATAAGTATTTTTTTTTAAGGAATACAATAAAATAATACTATTCTATATATAGTGAATAATAAAACTAAATGCACATTAGATTTATAATATAAATGCATTAAGTTAAATGTCAAAATTTCTAAGTTATAACGGATATTTCTGTATTCTTTTGTACGAAAGATTTCATCCTGATGACACGTGCGCTTAGCGAGGTTTCCGAAGAAATACGTTGAGGAAATCCTCCTCATAGATGTCAGATAATCATCGTCTTTGCCACGTATCGACATCGGGGTTCCACCTAGCACTGGGTTGAACGATACCAGATGGGACCCACTGTGCGTTTCACCACCATATGGGCAGGTGCCAAGACCGTTTTTACATGCGCGTAGGCCGGTAGAAATGTTAGTGGTACTGTCGCGACAGACATTCGTATACACGCGTAGATACACGAGAGGCACGCACACGCGAGCGCACGCGAAAAAGTGCAGGACAGGAGAGAACGCGCGCGCAGCATGGCAACAGCCTGTATGCAAATGAATGCATTTTTATACCTAGCTAGTACAATGCGCCGCACCCCCCCCTCGGCGAACCGTTAAAAGTGAAAACCTGCTGCTGCTACTGCTAGTGCTGCTGCCACCGTTTTTTACGCGCTGCCCTGGACGTGATTCCGACCGCGTGACTTTTCAGGAAGTTTCCTTCAGGGTCAAGATCAAACTCGAGATCAGGATCTCCTAAATATACATTCACCTTCTTTTCGTCTTAAATGGAAATTTAATCTAGAATTTATAATGAAAGGAGCAATATTAAATAACTGAAAATATTTATAATAGAGAGAAAGATATATGTATATACATATATACAGTGAAAGCAAAAAGTATTTGTACAAGAAAATTTGTTATAAAAAAAAGCCTTATTTGTAGAACATAAACAAACGAGCTTCGCATGTATTCCTGATTTTAGAAGCTAAATTTTTCGTCTGTGAACTTTTTGAGCATTCAAATAATACAATTTTTAATTTTCGCTTATTTTTCAGATGATATATTTTATATATGTAATTAATACACATCTTTTTGGTAAATATAATTTTAAGAAACATATAGTCTATTTTATTCTTTATGAATAAATTGTTAATTATCCAACAAGAAATGGTCATCAATTAAACATCGAATCGACGTCAAATTGATGTTGAAATCATCATATTTATATTGATTCGACATCAATTCGATGACTCATTGGATAATATTTACTTTTTAAAAATAAAGTTAACAACTAACAATAATATATCCAAACAGAACAACAGTCACGATAACATCAAAATGACATTAAAAAAAATCAGAAATAATTACTTTTAATGATTATTTTGGAGACCTTTCGATATCATTTTGATATCATAATGACTTGTTATTCTGCTTGGGCAATAGCATAATTTTCTGCTCAACAATATGATTGTAATGTAACACATATGTATTACATTACAGTTATTATATTGTTACGGTTATATTATTGAGTAGGAAATTATAACTAATGGTTATATTGTTATTAATAGATGTTTGCTGGAAAATTATGAAATGAAAACATTTATACATTTATTGTAAATATGGCATACACAACCTAATTCGATTATTTCTAACTTTCATAAAAATAAACATATGGTATTGTAAAGATTTTTTTTCAATGGAAATACAAGACATTAAGAAATATAATGAGATATTAAAAATATATATACTCGTATCTTTATTAATAAAAAAGCAAATGTATGTAATAAAAAATCATCAATAAAAATCACAATATCAGTATCATTAATAAAAAATCACAAGCAATGGAAAAAGGATTAAAGAAGCATTGACAAAAGAAAACTTGGTACCCCAGGAAGGCATTGAAAGATTAATATTATTACAAAGACTCGAGAGTAAATGAATTTAAGTGTTCACGAAAATATTGACTATTTTCAATCTCGAATAACCAAGTTATGCGAATACCATGTTCAAAAGAAAAATTTTGATTCAACTCGGCCGTGATGAACCAGCGCTCATGCGAGCTAATTGGATCAGCAATTTTGCAAGTCAGCGGCTATATGCGCAGCAGCAACAACCACAGAGCCCAAACGAAACAATAATTCGGCCTGTACGCTCGACTATGTCCTTTTTTCCTCAACCGTTATTACACTCGATTCTTCTCGCTTACGATATTACGCTCTGGAGAACGAAAGAGAAAAAGGGCGCCATAATATATATTGGTATTCAGTTTAGGAGCCGTTTAAGGGATCGTTAAGCATGGTGTCTAGGCAAGTGCTAACTGATGAAACCGTCTTTCAGGTGTATGGCGTCTTTCACCTGTTTCGCTATTTCCCGTATGTCGTGACAGGTGCATGTCACTATCTCTCTTTCTTTCTCTCGATTTCGTCGCGAGGTTTCCTGTCGCGTTTTGTGTGTCGTATACACATTTCTCCCTACATAATTAGACACAAGCGATCACCTCGCTTTTGGCCGGAAGACCGATAGGCGTACCTGACGAAATGTCGACCTTATCGAGACTTAGTAAAACCCAACGACTTTCCCATTCATGTATTCCCATACATTTCACATACGCCGTACGCGTGCGTCATGGATTAATGACAGCTCAGCCCAGCCCTTGGACTTCCTTTGTACGAAGGAAATAGTTAGATTGGATGTGAAGGACTCTTTAATGAAATGTTATTACAGTGAACACACAGGGGAAAGTGATGTGTTGAGGTGAAAATAATCGCTTCGTGACTTTGTGGTTTCCGGAACACTTGACATATATATTAGAGAATTAAAGGGTTGGCAATTCACACATAAAAAGAACAGCCTAGAAAATTAATTATGCTTAACGTTGAGAAAATTCTCAGTCTCTTATTATCTAAATTATTCTCTTTTATGTATCGGATAGGATATACACATATCAATGATTTTTAAGTTTCTTGAGAAAATCTTTTTTTCCACAGAGAAGGAACGATTTTGTTGAAATATTAAAATATTAAAAAATTTAACTAAATACATATCTCAAAATAATTTTGTTGGACCATGAAAATATTTATGTAGAAAACTTAAACATGATGAGCAATATTACAAAAAGTTTTATATTTAATATTCTAACAATTAACTTGAATATCTTACATAATTATTTTGGTAATTCATAGGTTCAACAAAATTATTTGCAGATGTATCTAGTTAAATTTTTAAATATTTCAATAAAATCGTGTATCAATAATCTCTCCAATTATTTTTAAAATTGTCCATTATCTTTCTTCTTGTTTAGCATTCAGAGATGCTGAAGTGGACGGTTTCGAGATCGTTGTCGACAACCAGTTCGACACCTCACGGTCCGCCCACTTTGAACAAGCCTCCTCGCCGACCTTTCCGAGACTTATCTAACACACCGCCGACTTCTGCTAGCTGCCGAACAAGACAGGTATCTACTCAGAATGTGTCGAACACATCCAGAACAACGCCGGCTCGAAGGAGAAGATGTAGGAGTAGTGGAACTGACTTGAGGACATATTTTCAGGTAATAGTAAACTCACTTTTTTTCTCAGTATAATAATAAATAAAATAGTAATGTAGTTAGCAGTATCTCATATAGTTAAACAACAGTGTATTGTATATAACAATATTTTTTTAACCCGATTAGATCCAAAATAGCAACTTTCAAATGATGTTACAGCAAAATTCATTAATTTTTTATTATTATACTTATAGCGACTTTTGATGAATATTTTATTAACTATAAAATATCACAGTTTTCAGCCAATTTGACTGAAATTATTTTTCTCGTATGATTAGTGATTCTTCTAATCTCCTCTAGCGTTTCTTTTTTTTTTTTATTAAAAGATATATTGCTCAATGTATTTTACAGGCAACAAAGCCACATCTAAGGTCAAATAAACGCCAATCTATGTCACAAGCAGGGGAAAATTCCCCAGTGTCCGAGAGCTTTTATCAAAGCACGCCAAGAGTAGATACTGACATTGGACCGCTCACATATTATCCACCTGGTAGCAAGTGCTCCACCGCCTTGACTCTACCGACAGACCCCGCACTCTTCATGAACAGTTGCACTAAGAATTTTCAGAGCGACAACGAACTACCGCAAAATGTTGTCAATGAGGCACGAGCGAATCTGCAGTCGCATGTTTCCGACTTTTTCCAGCAGATCTCGATGGCGACCAGCCCTGAAGACGTGATGGAGGCGGGTTCGATGCCCTTGGGGACGAAGACTAAAGTCTATTCCCAAAACGTCGAGCAAAAGACGCGGCTTATAAGAACGCCGTATTTACCAAAGTTAGCAAAGATAACCAAGATTCATGCTCGATGCCGGACACCGTATCACACTAAACTTGCTCAAGCAATCAGTCCCTTTAAAACGAAGGCAGCTCAGGGACAGACGCCGCTCGTTGGAAAGTTGTCTAGTCTCACCATAGATCAAGACTTACCGAAGTATGAGAATATGGACAACATAGTTACGGAGGTGCTTCACAGGTAAGATAATAATAAAAAAGTAATTGAATAAAGTGATGATTATAAACTGCAACGGATATGAGTAGTGCGGCGAAAAATCTGTAGCTATTGGAAGAACTTTGTTAAAAATATCGAAATATAATATATTGGGTTGGGGAGAAAGTTTCTTCATATTTTTTTAGTTCAAAATTGTATATACAATATCTTCGTCAAAAATTAATGAAATTTAAATTTAACCCTAGCTCTACACATTTTTTTTTTACACGCTTGATATACATACTAGAGTCTCTGGGACTCCATCCATATTTTTGTTACCGTAACTTCCGTAAAAATGAATATATTTTAATTAATTTTTTTTTCAATCAATGGAGAATTGATTAAGAAACAAGCCCATAATGTGTAAAAGTAGATAGAATTAAAAAATTTCGAAATATATAAGTTCAAAGAAAAAGAAAAATTTAGAAATGTGAAAAAAATCTTAATTTAGAAAGTTGCGCCGGGTTAAAAAAGATTTTAAAGTTTGAAATCTCTACTTTCGAAAGGTCACTATATTTGTTAAGTTTCTGTGAGTTTGATAATTTTTACATATAAAAAATTACGAGTTGAAAAAGATGAAAAAATTTCTTTTCACTTAGTTAAGAAAAAGAACATTCTGACTTTGATTGCTCATAACTCCGATAAAAATCATACCACAATTAAAAAAACAGATTCTTAAAACTGAAACTTCATTCCAGCGAATGATATAATTGTAATGAAAATTTCGCAACAAATGAAAAACTTTTGCATAAAAATAAATGAAAAAACTTTCTTCCCAACCTAATATTATAATTTCGCAAAATAAGATTTTAAACTCCTTTTGGTTCATCGTATATTACTGTAAATCTCATTCATTTTTACTACTCAAACAGAGAATAATAAACATGAGTTAATTCTTGACTGCTATATTTTATATAATGCCTTGAGCGAATCAATATTGTGCTTTCGTAAAATAATTACGATGTTGAAATTTAAAAAATTGTATATGAAATTGTACATGAAATTGTGTATAAAGGTAATAAGAGAATAAATTTATTATGACACAAATCTTCCAAATAAAAAAATCATTAACTCACGATATGTGTGCAGAGAACAAGAAGTCAATTTTGGAAGCAAAACCGTAGCGGAAATTCTTCTGGGTGACGCCGAGGAAAGACACAAAGTTCTGGAGGCGTCGTGCGAAAAACGGCCGGAATCGAAAATGACGGATCATACTTATGAGACTATCGCGGAGGTAATAGAGGAAGAATCGCCGGCACGTAACGACAGCTCCATATCGTCGGTCAGTCAACTCCTGGAGGACCCTTCACCGGTGTCCTGGGCTTTCACGTCGCCTCTGAATGACCTCGATGGTGAGTTCACGTTGAAGAGGCAACGTGGCATTCGCCGGAAACGTCCGCGAAAGGACGGCGATAAAGTGGTGGACGGCAAACGAGCCAAGAGGACATGTAGTCCTTCGACGAAGGAGAATCAGGTCACGCTAGTCGAAGCCATCAATCCAAATGTAAAGAAGCTCGCATTGGAGACAGATCTGGATTCGACCTTGGACGAGAAGCATGTGCCGGCCATGAAAATGTCCTTCTACGGTGTTGAAGATCGTAAGGAGGACGATATTAGCAGGAAGACCAATTCCTGGGACCTTGACAGTCCCAAGTCGTCAATGATGGATGATCTGCATAGCTCGAAATCATTCGTCACTTCTGTGTCGACAACTCCGGAAGTCCCTTTGGTTGCAACTGTCAGAAGATGTTTGAAGTTCAGTCCCGAGGGCGAGCTGCCAACAAGATCTAATTGTCGCGGATCGATCGAAATCGAGTGTTCTCTTGTGGCGGAGCATATACACGTTCGAGGTGAATTCACATTTATATTTTATATGGATATTGTGATTAATTCGGAAATAGTCACCTGGAATATTTTTATAATTAAATTTATATCCATAAAGTATTTAAATACTAATAAATCAGAAAATCAATTAGTAATATCCATTAGTTGTCAGATTTTAATTGGAGTGTAAGAAATACAGGTAATCGTTTACATAAGAAAAAATCAGATAATTATTCCCGGATTAATGGAGAAGAAAATGCAAATATGTTTCAATCAAATTTAAAAGACACGTTTAAATTAAAATATTGTGAATATATAATATCTATTAATATCTCTGGATAATGGGGCATAAATTTCATTAATACTAAATTGATATTAAAGAATAATGCAAAAAAGGTAATAATTTTGCACAATGTTTACCTAAAAATGATTAAAAAGATACTACTGCTGTGCAATTTTTGCTACAACTATTAAACACTATTAACTTTCTAAAGATAAAATTTCCTGCTTCTTTCTAACAATAAGAGAAATATTCCTTATTTTCCAATTATGTCTAGTCATGGGGTAGCTTGCCACCCTTGCACACCCCTGAAATTTCGCTGCCACGAGACATGCGCCAGTTGTGTGTCGTGAGAGGAGGTGCTTCGAGGGCGCTCGGCACCCCTGCACTCGGCATAATACTGTGCCAGTAACCCACAGACCCTCCCGGCGACTCAATTCCGGTTAGTAAGCCCATCGACATTGATCACCGTTGCGTTGTCTTTAAACAGTCGCGATCCTTTCTCATTCTCAACGACGAGATTCATCCATCGATTCGCTCTGCTAACCGTTCTTTCCATACTTGGAGCGAGATGCGTCGCATTCGGTCGATGCGCCGCTTGCTGACGCGTCTAGTGATCGTTTCGTAGAATCGGTTAATCATTCTCGATTGCGGTTGTTCCTCGTGACATCACAGCTCCTTCGTCATCTTTCGTCATTCAGAAATCTCCGTTTAATTTTTATATACAGGGGTGAGTTGAGAAACGAAAAAAAAAATCAGTGCACAACGACACAATTTATCCTGGAAATCTCATTCGTACTACTTATGCTGTGATACTTTTCGGTGTAAACATTTCCTCTACGGATATATATTTATTTTAGCGAAGGAAATATATCTACATCAGAAAAGAGAATTATTTGCAGCAACAAACAGTGATGTGTGTGTGTGTGTGTGTGCGTCATTTCTTTGCAGATTAAACCCACACGTCGGCTTATTAGCGAGACTATTCGTTTGGGATTATTCGAAGCACGATGTCATAGTGCGTGGTAATCGCCGAAAAGTGGATCGCGCGATGCAAATCCTCGGCACGGATGGAGCCAGTGGCGAATGCCGCATCGGCCAGACGGCCTCGGGCGCAAGTAGTGAGTGCCGCGGTACAGTCGGCCGTAAGAGCGAGCCTGGAGCGTAGATTCTCCGGGATTCCTTCTGTCCGCAGTACCGTCGCACAATGCAAAATTTGCCACAATGTATATAAATGAACGAACATTTTCCATTCGACTGTATACACGAATATATTTTATTTTATTTATTTTTAGACGGTTTAATTTAATTAAATATTGAAGTCTAATGTTAATATACTGAAAGATTTTAAAGTCAATTTGTATGTATTTACATGGCAAACCTACTACAAAATAAATGTAAGTAATTAAAGCAGTTTCAACGTTCTAAAGTAATAGAATGACGCAATTTAATTATTTCTATATATTATTTGGATGCGTCAAAGTAAAAATTAACACTAACAAAGACGGAATTGTCTTTTTATCTAATAAACTAATACACTCTATATGTGTGTATAATATTAAAATTTTTTGTTCTTTTAATGATCTCGAAATTATGAAACAATTACACGATAATTATTAGTATGCAAAGCTAGATGTTATATTTGTATTTATAATTAAATGAGAAGCACTTTCACTGTTTTAAATCGGACCAATCATGCATTGTGAAAATTACTTTCGTCACTGGCTTCTAAAACACTGTCGTAAATTATCATGGAAAGTGATAAGAATTGTAAATATTAAATAATTGCGAAATAGTGTAATTACGGCAAATTAAAGTGATTACATGTCCAAATTAAATGTAGTGGAACTTATGATAATAAGCAAAAGAAACTAACAAAATATGCTCTGTGTATTGCACTTTACCGCATATGTTAAGTGCTACACATATATCAATCTTGACAACTTCTTGGTCTTTCTAAATGCCCCAATTTAAGGAAAACATAGCTATATAAAAGTTATAGCTATTATATGGCTGTTTTTGCCATAATCAAAAACCAGACAATTGTTCCATTGTAAACTATGACTTTGATTATTGACAATGAAAATGTCAACTGTAAAGAGATTTGATTATTCCGATATGATTGCATATTCACTTTCTTATTCATTAAGTTTCCGTCTTCGTAGTTCCATTCTATCATCGATAAAACCTAGATGGGTAAATGGAATGCGAAGGTGAAATAAAAATGAAATAGGGCAAAGGTCGTAACAGCCTACTGATTCTTTCATTACATTATTAGACAGTCCTTCCCTAGCATGCGAATATAAATTAAAAGAACGTCTAAAAGATACCAAGGTGACTACAACTGTAAAATGTCCAATCCCGCATGCTTATTTCGTTAGTTATTATAAAAAACATTCGTTAGTTGTTAACCCGGGAGTTTTGCCGTACACTTCCATTTTCTATTTACATTTTTCAATTTATTGGCGCTATTATATTTTTACCTTTACGTAAATATTTGTTAATGTTTTTTCGTATAGTATGCGAAAATAGATGACGTAAACATGCTTATATCTACATATAATTTGATATGTTTATAATTTGATATGTCGGTCTAAAAGACCGTAGCGCGCGCACTTACGTTAGTGTTTATTATCTCCACTAGTTTCCGCCATTATTATATTTTTATAAATAAAAAATAAAATTATTATAATTTTCTTATTACTTCGTTACATATCAATAATTTTAACAAATAAAAAAAAAAGATAAAATTAAAATAAACATATATCATAAAATACATTTCCAGTAATTATTACGTTCCTTTGTTTTTAATTTACTTTCGAATGGTTATTATATTTTTTGAATTTATGTGAGTTTTGTAATTTTTATATATAAAAAAATACAAAAATTTCTTTTCATTTTGCAGATCTGTAGCGTGTACAAAAAAATTTAAGCAAATTTTCGACATAAAAGCTCGAAGCTTTCCCTGTAAAATCATTTTTTGAAAATGTTCCTGATTTTTTGTTCCTGAGTTACTCGCAGATTAAGTGGAAAAAGAACATTCTAACTTTATTAATCGTAACTCCATTAAAAATCATCGTAATTGCAATTAAAAATAAAGATTCTTAAAGCTGAAATATTGCTCTATCAAATGGTGTAATTGCCAATTTTCTAAAAATAGAATTATAAAAAAGTTTTTTTACCATCTTGTAAAGGGATTTCTCTCTTTACTTCCTAACTCAATATAAGCTTATTACTTTTTATAATCTTTACACACAGTTCTATTTTATTCATATATCACTGATATGCAGTGAAACTCTTTCCAACAAAGTCATGAATCTTTACATGAAGTTATTTTTAGTCCATTTTAAAATAGAATAAAACTTCTAAAACAAATAATACAATATAATAAAGCATATATCAGGGTAAGTTAACTTTTTTTTAAACTAAGTTAAGTTAAAATTAACAACCTTGAAAATTTAATTTAGTTAAGATACTAGTTAATTTATAATGAAATTAATTGAATTAAAAAGTTAAGTTAATAAGAAAAAGTAATTGAAAAGTTAAAAGTTAAATTTGTTTTTATTTTTTTAATTCATGATTCCAGGATTTCAGTCTTACATAAATGGAAATGACACACACACACACACACACACACACACACACACACACACACACACACATATATACACACTTCATTTAGAAAATACTCTATATTTTATTTACATGTTTTGTTTATATGTACTGTTTAGTATATAAGATTCGACTATGAATACTGGCCTGATATGACTAAAGCTTCAAATATAATACGAGGGAGCGATAGTAATAAGGAATAACAGATTTCAACTTATCAGAAACTAGATACATCGAAATACACGGTTTCTGATAGATTGAAATCTGGGGATCGATTGTGTAACTTGAAATGAGGTGAAAATTACAAAAGTGAGCAAATTCACTAGAATATTTATAATTTCATTGATCAACACCTAGTAAATTTGCTCACTTTTGCAATTTTCACTTCATTTTAAATTATCGCTATTGCTGCGATATTATGTCTGAGACTTAATTTCAAAGAATTAAATAAAAAATTAATAGTTACGGATAAAATGTTACTAAATAAAGTTAAAAAGTTAAGAGTCTAAAATGTAATGTAAACTAAGTTAAGTTAAAATTAATTAACTTTTTAACTTTTTAACTTAACTTTTATCTTTTTAATTTAGCACTACCAACCTGGCATGTATACATATACAGGGTGTATCTGAAATAACGCTCACTAATCATATAGTGCTATTCTTAATAAAAAACTAAGTCAAAAAGTTCTCTACCATTTTTCAATTTTCATAATATTTTTTTTTAGTTACTCGATGATCAAAATGTCTAAAATTGATGTATAAGACTTTAAGATATTTTTCAAAATTCTTTAAGAAACATCTTCAAAATATTTCACAAAGAACACTGAAAGATATTTTAAAATTGTCTTATACATCAATTTTATCTGCTTATTCAGCAATATTTAGAAATTAATATCTCGTTAATTATTGTAAAAATTGCAAAATGGTAGAGGATTTTTCGACTTAAAGTTCATTCGAGGAGACACTATTGTATTCTACCCTTGTTTTGCGTCTAATAAACAACGAAGATAGAATGACAGAAATAGCGCTAATAGCGTCTTTCCGAACGCACCATTAGTTTTTCATTAGGACTAGCACTATATGATTAATGGGCGTTATTTACATCCTGTATATATTTTTCAATCTTTTATATTTTCAAAATTTTATAATTCCCGCAGTGATAAGGTGCAAAGACTTGAGGAGAGCATACGAAGGACCAGTGCATGCGTACGTCAAAGCGAGTCTAAAGAACACCAACGGCGAGGGAGTCGTTAAGAGGACCGCAGTTCATCGTGCTACACCAAATCCGGTGTTTCGTGAGACCCTGATACTCCCCTGCCCGGTATACAATAGTCACTGTACCGGTCACAGGCCCACGTCTCTGGACATCGCCGTCTGGCACCGGGATCGTCGTGCGAGGTGAGCATGCTCCGCGGAAATGAGAGAGAAAGAAAAAGAGAAAGGGGGGAGGGGGAGGGGAGTTACGATACCTACGGTGCAAGAAAATACTGACGCAGATTAAGTTCGTAAATCTCGCAAAGCCGCGGCGAACGCGCTAAAGTTTTATGCGAATCTGACGTCTCGTTTCCTGGAGATTTATTTATTAACACAAGTGCCTCGCGGCTTTGTTACGCGAAGATTAATTATGACTTTCTCAGAAAATCCATATGTGAAGAGTCGCGTAGCGTGTTTAACGCATGATTAATTAAACAGCTACCCAAAGGGATTGAAAAAATTAGAATAATAGTCTGATCTACTTTTCTTTTTAAATAATTCGAGAAAATAAATTTGGAGATTTGGAGAAAATTAAAAATTAATTACGAAATTAAATCGACATGAATTTTTTCCTAAGTTCTCTTAAAGAAATAAATTAGATCTATTTTTCTATGTAGATTATGTCATTATAATTATTATTTTCTAATAAATCTTTAATTTTACAAGATTTTACATGCAAAGCTTTAATTATGTAAAGATAAATGTTTTTTAAATATTTTTGCACAATATGATTTCCTTGAGAGAAAGAGCGAAGAATAACAACAAATTCAGCAAATTCTGGAACATGTTTGTGGTTGGAAAACAGGTTGTCGCGATAAGGCTCGAGCTGTTTCACTTGTAATAGTCAGAGCGAGGGGGATAGAAACGAGGAAATTAACCTCGGTCGGCGAATCAGCCACGATTTAATTGGTCCCGATAAAGCTTCGTAAACTATACGTCGTTAACTTACGAAGCTTAACAAGCACGTGATGCCTCGTACCGTGTACGAGATAGTAATCTCTCGAGGTAGTACAGCGTGGGAAAATCTCATGAAATTCGTAAAGCGAGCACGAACCGCACGAGAGCTAGAGTATAGTCCGTGGAATTTATGTTATTGGAGCAACGAATTTATCTCTCTCATACCTCCTATCTTTTCTCCTGCGTCTGTATAAATCCACTTATTTACTTATATCCATTACGTCGCGTACAGACTTGTAACAGAACGCTGTCGCGAACGTCGTTGCGAACAAAATGTGTGCAATGTGAGATATCTCGAACGCTGCTGCGAACATCACCGCGTAACATCGGATCGATCGGCTGAGAGTCGGTTTTTCACCGCCACATCAAAGAAATGATCGCAACGTTTATGTTTAGCCGCGTACAGACTTGTATCAAGAACGTCGCCGCGAACATCGGGCCCTTCTACCAGGGCCACAAGGAGTCAATTTTAATCTTGGAACAGAGTCGATATCATTATAAAATTCATATGAAATCTCTATATAATTACATATGCAATCACAAGAAATTATTGTATAATATTAAATAAAATCGTATATTTTACCAAATGACGTCGCGTATGCAGTGAAACAAATTATTTATAATCAGATGAAATCATGTAATCTGTGGGAAAATATTTCAGCTAGTAGTTACCCCCTTGAATTTTTCACTATCAAACGAACCAGCAGTATATTGTGATATAATTTATTTATATAGTGTACTTTATTCGGTTAGAGGTGTTGTACAAATGATTATAAATGCGGTCTCGGACTTGGACAAATTTCACAAACTAATAAAAATGGAACAACGTTCGCAATGATGTTCATGACAGTTCGTGGCGGTGCGATTACAATAAAGGTAACGTTGACGCGACGGTTTGCAACGACGTTCTGATACAAGTCTGTACGAGGTTTTAGATGATCGTTTATTGTATTTATTTTTACGTATGCACGTCGATATGGTGTGTTTCGCAAGAAAACGCGTTTCTCCTCATTCAATATTCGATTGACGATTGATCAGTCTCTTTTCTTTCACCGTCTCGGCCTTGGCTTGTTTATTCTTTGGATTGCCCAATCGAAGTCAACCTAATTTTAAGCTTGTTCCGAGAAATTCTTCTATCGGAAAAATGCCGTGCTGACGAAGCTTTGTTTTCGCAAAGACAATACACTCTCCGAACACGAATATGTTATTTGAACCACTTTAGCTTTAATTATAATAGCAATTGCGTAAATATTTATTTAACAACAACGTTTTATAATTAATTAAGCTCTCTTTCATTCTGCAATTGAAATATTTTCGCACAGATTAAAATGTTTCAGGAAAGCACTTGTATTACATAAACACCGAAATTTAAACTTTTTACCTCGATAGTTTTGCATTTTATTAAATTGCTTTAATACAAGATTACTTTAAATGCAAAATTAGCATATCTTATTTAACGTATGTTTAATATCTCTTAAATGTATTATAGATGTAAATTATCGTTGTTAGGTAAAATCTTGTTTATAGTATACTTGATTAAGATTTGAAAGAATTTTAGCAATGCAGAAAATTACGCAATTCCGTACCGCGTGCCTTCTCGGTCGATGGTCCGTTCGAATGTCTAAACTATTGTAATTTCTGAGGGCATTCGAGGGGGGGGGAGGAGAGAGAGAGAGAGAGTTTCCCCTTTTGCGGTAGGAGGGGAATCGATTCCCCAAGATCATGCGCACCACGTCTACCACGTGCATTTCTCACCCCCTTTCTCACCCACCTACGTCTACTGTTCGCATACAGTACGCGAGACATTACGGTGACGTTGTATATACATCACGTTCCTCGCGGATGGACAACACTCGTATACGGCATGTGCATGTATATGCATCTATATGAACGTCCTTACGTATTTTGCGGCCTTTCCAGACAACGGAAATTTATGCGTGTTTCCTTTTCTGCCTGTTTCAGACGTAGCGAGTTGCTGGGTTGCATGACTCTTCCTCTACCTCTGTCCCAGGATAAGGTAAATATCACGAAACTTCGAGTATATATTCGAGATGTTCGATCGAGAGACATCCGCTCTCGATTCGTTTCGCGAGTATACGCCGTCTATCATGGAGTATCTAGACGTCTGCTAAAGTTTGCCGATGCATTAATTCTTAGTGTCCTCGAAAAGTTTCTTACTATAAATTAATAAAAAGTTCGCGTTTCTCTCCCTGGAGAATAAGGATAAGTATATCGAAACGTTAAGTATTCACTCGAAAGATTCTCGATTGAGACGTCTGCTGCCGATTTATTCCAAGTATATTGCACCACCGGATGCGACTAGACGTCTACTAAAGTTTGCTACTATATTAACCCTTGAATATAGTAATGGCGTCTAGAAAGTTTTTTTTGCTATAAATCATTGAAACCTCACAAAGGAAAAGTAAGTATGAGAAACTTGGATTATTTACGATGCTCGATTGAAATGGTTCTTAGCGTTTTGATTATTATTATAGTAATTCTCAAAAAAGTATAGATACAGTATAGATACAAATATTGTACAAATATAATACATATTTTATGCAATAATAAAATAATAAAAAAATTTATAGACAGACAGAATTTGAAAAATTATTATAATTTTTCTCATTTCATAATATAAAAGTCGTAATCTGATCTTTCTATCTTGGATGTGAAGTACAATGGCTGTTACATACATATATTAATAATTCAAAATGTTTTTTCATGTTAAATGGATTATTCACTACGAACACAGTCATTATCTGATACTAGCTAGATCGTTGAAACGATATCCTATATACGTCGTTCACTTTAGAACAAATGTTCAATTATGTAATGCACTTGCAGTATTATATTTTTTATATGTTGATAAGATATTATAATAAGAATCATTACTAAAATATCGTTATGGAACTTCTATTGCAATTATATTAAAAAAAAAACCGTCGCAATAATTGATTTAAATAGATTAAATAGATTTTTCGCCAAGTCTTGAATCTATATTTCTTAATTTCGTCAATTTCACGATTTTCTCTCTTGAATAGTCTGAAATAAATTTTCTTAGCGAAAATTTAATAGAACACTCCATTTCCAACTTGCAATTACTGCGATTTAAAAAATTTGTTTATATACTCTTACTTAAATTTCCAAATTTAATTATAGAAATAGAATTAAAAAATACATTCAACAAGCGTCCGAATTAAATTCGAGGATTAAATCGGGAAGATTAAAAGAAAAGAAACAAACAACTTGCAGGAAGCGACATGGCATCCTCTCGAAGCCGGATCCGTCCGAAACACGAGCACCCCTTTCGCGGGTGTACCTCAAGACTGCGTCGTGTCGCCACCATTATCCAAGGATGGCGAGTTAGATAATAACAACTCAGGGACAGACGATCTGATGTATCTGAGGCATTTGGAGCTGGAACCAGTTGATCCGTTGACAGGTTTGCCCCTGCACCCGGGTTTCACCGCGAAAGGCGGCAGAACGCCCTGTACTATCACGAGAAGATTGATAAGGCAAACTTCGGTCAATCAGGTGCATTTATAAAAATTTAAATCATTTAAAACATGATTGGACGAAAAATTGCTGAATTATATATTTTCTTTTCTACACAGACAAGATTATAGCACATATGTATATAATCCATTCACAGAAATCCAATTTATTACTAAAAATTACTTATTTTGAGTATTAAAAGCCTTAAATAACAAATGCTTTTATTATTTCAAAATAAATAATTAGTCATAACCTTCACGGAAAGAATTTTCTCTTAAACTTTATCCTGAAAATTTGGTACTTATAGTACAATACAATGTTTTAAAGATTTTTACCACTTCAGTAAAATTAATTAAAATTATTTTATATTTCATTATAGTTTTATTAGTGAATGAAAGAGATTTACATAAAATTCTTTGAAATATAATGTTGTTCCATACTTTTAGAATAAATTCTAGCAAGAAAACCACACGAAGTTAAATTCTGATATTATTGAAACTTTGTATACATATAGATTATATAAAAAGATGAATTTAGAAAATACTAGTTGCGGCGAAAAAACGGTTTGAAGAGTGAAATCACCCTTAATAACACGGATTTTAGCTTTTTTCGTTGTATCTTAAAAACTATTCGACATATCAAAAAATGTTTTATACAGAATTTTTATAATAAAATGATCTCTGTTCATCCGCGTCAATAATATAAAAAAAAAAATAAAAATTTTTTTCAATTAAAATAATTGGTTTATTAAAAATATTATTAACGTAAATGAATAGGGTAATTTTATTGTAAAGTTTTTGTATAAAACATTTTTTGATATTTCGAATAGTTTTCGAGATATAACGGAAAAAACTAAAAACTGCTTTACCACGGGGTGATTTCATCCCTTCAAACCTTTTTTTCCGCCGCAACGGACATTTTTAAAATTCTTTTTTTTATATAATCTATATATAGACATTTCATTAAAGTTAGAATTTATCACTTCGTGTGGTTTCCTTGCACGAAAAAACTCTTCTCTGTGTAGTATTAAATTTCTATAAGGATATGTAAAGAAGTTCGGTTAAAAATAATTTAACATTTGCTTGCTAATACAATATATATAGCAATACTAATTAACTTTGCTGACTAAATGTTTTATTATTCATCTGTCAGATTCCATGGGGATTTTCGTTGTCGTGGGGCAGGCCACCACGAGTGGAGCGTGTGGACCCGGGAAGTCCGGCAGAACGTTCCGGCTTACGGCCAGGTGATCATGTGGTATTCGTGGAGATAACAAACGTCGTGACGAGACCACGAGATGAAATTCTAGGCCTTATCCAGGCCGCGACGAATCAGCTGGTGCTGGAGGTGTATCGTAAAGGAGGTGCTCACTCGTCCGGTGCCCATCACAGGCCCAGCTCAGTGAACGCCACACTTCAGTACTCCACGGCCGGTTCTAATGTCCAGCATGTCACGTTCAACGCCGAGGTCGGTACCGGCGTCCTCGTGTGAACGTTACCCGTGTAGCGGTATTAATAGTATATATATTCATCGGTATCTCGATTACGAAGAAATGTCGCATGGAATAATGGCATAAAAATTGACGCGTGACGCTATACTTTAATCAATTATTTAAGACACAAAATGATCTATTCTCTTGTATTTTACATGTGTCCCCGGTTTCTTTTCACCAAGTATTTGTACTTTTAAAGATATTTCTGATAACACAAGTATTTGTACTTTTGAAATTTCATTTCTGAGAAGGCTGTTAATTATTTAAACGTATGTTCATTAAAAGAGAAATTAAAATTGATTAAAATCTCAAGATCAGTTAAAATACATATCTATAAGAAAAAAGTAGATTGTTTGATCCGAAATAATCGTATAAAATTACTTTAATTGCTATTGTTATCACAAGCGATATATATCTAATGATTCAAGATACCGAAAAATATAGTTGATACAATAAAGATTACCGCTACTATAATATTACTAAAATTTACGTTCGCCATTGAAGCATAATTACGTGGTTCGTAAATTAATAAAGATTGAAAGTGTATTAAAGCTTTCATTCTAACAAAATAATTGATCAAGCAAAGAATGCGTCAAATGTTTAATTGCAACATGAAAAGATGATATCATAGGAAAGACATGTAACTTTTTATTCTCATCGAGAATACAAAAAAAATATATATATTTAATTGCTAGTAATATGC
The DNA here is from genome assembly GCF_000204515.1 of Acromyrmex echinatior. The sequence continues at coordinate 667,599 of NW_011627245.1, read as the reverse complement.
TGAATCGCGTTGTCTCTGAGTGTTGATGCTACTTTACGAAAGTATAAACTTGCGAACGTGTTTGATAATACATTTTTTTATCATGAGTATCGTTGCAATTTTGTAAATCTTATTTAAAAAACAATCAAGATGTTTAATAATTGAGACAACTCGGACGATACGATATCGCAAGATTTAATTCTGTGAATTCGCGTTTATGATTGCTATTAATATTCTGGATATCGTGATATATGTCTGGCAAATATATATATAGTCAACCATTTTGTAAAATTTTTGATCGTCTACTGTTATTTTTTTGGATACACTTGTAAATCAAAGACGTTGCAAAATTCTATTGCTAAATTAGAATCATATTTAAGAAATCGCGAAAAAATTTTATATATTTATGAAGAACTTATAAGTCATCATTGTAGCGGAAATATGCAAATTTAGTAAAGATGTCATCAGCGTACGTTATTAAGAGCTTATTTTTTTGTTTTCGTCACAAAAACATACACCTATATATTGTTTTTTTTCTTCTTTTTTTTATTGTACTTAATGTAGCGAAGCGTGTAGTGTATAGCGCGCGTGTCTCTCATGTGAGGGATGCCGTTTAAGTTATGATACGGTTATGTTTTGTACCTTGATCAGGTTGCTCTTTTTTGTTGCCAACAAGTTTTGTTTCCAACCATGCGTTCTGTTTATTTATTGTATCCTTGCCACCCTCATCCTAAGATTTTAAATTATCATATATTCTTATAAGTTTGATTATCGAATTATTTTGGTTTAATTATCAGTCATTATAAAAATTAAACAATATTAAGAATCTTTATTTTAGACCGCATATGTGAGAACACAATCAATACTAGAAATTAATAAAATGTCTATAACAATCGAAGCTGGATCTTCATTGCTTATAAATAATTCAATCTTGAATTACTATATGTACCATTTATATACTTGCATATATATATATCATATTGTAGTCTTTCAAATTGCGCGCCGAATTGTTTTTCCGGACTAAACGCAATTAAATTATTCTAGTAATCGTGAATTAAATTTGTTGCTACAATCATATTATAAAGATGTTAATATGTTAAAAAACTGTTAATAAAAATTTATTGTGAAAAATATTATCTCGGCTGGAAATCGAATCTAGATCTCTCTGTATTCCGTACGAGCGTCCTAAGCTTTTAAACCACAGTGGTAGCATCAAATTATTAAAATTGCTTGTCAATTTAATTCACGTCAATTTAATTATTAGAATAGTTTAATTGCGTTTAGTCCGGAAAAACAATTCAGCGTACAGTTCAAAAGACTACAATATGATATATATATATACAAGTACATATATGGTATATATAGTAATTCAAGATTGAATTATTTAAGCAATGAAGATCTAGCTTCGATCTTTATAGGCATTTTAATTTCTAGTATTAATTGTGTATAAAAATTAATTTCTTATTAATTGTACAGGAAAGTATTCCTTGCCTAGTTATTGATAGAGAGAAGTTCTCTCTTACAGCTTGTTAACATTATTTTAACATTATTTCAAATTACAAAGCAAAATTGAGAATCAGATATTGTCCGAAATTATGTCAAATATTATACAAAATTATTTTATCTGCATATTTAATTATTGCCCGTCCTGTACAATATAGATATTGATTGAAAAAAAAATCTCATAGTATTATATTACATATCATTAATAAAAATGCTATTATAGTTCTATCTATATATAAATATCAATTACGAGTTTCGTCTCAGAATGATAAAACGCGAAAATTTTGCAATCCATTCAAAATAATAAGCATCTATTTTGATTCCCTGTGAAAAGTCGTCCAAAATCTTCTCGCGACTCGTTCAAACAGGTCTTTCCGAGTTTGGCACCTGACGCGCCACCCGAAGAAGAGTTAACTGTACGTGAGACTAGGTACTGGGGCGTTTTGAAGAGTGGCCACACGCGCTTTATGGTCCCGTTGTGCGAGCGACGCGATGTCCTGTCGGCGGCGGACTATCTGATCCTCTTCCAGAATTTGGATGAGTTGCTCAAACTGTCCGAGGAGATCAGGGACGAGGGCGGCGGTGTCGACAGCTATCTCTGTAGAGTTCCTAAAATCACAGCTGCCTACCGAAGATACCTCAGTGGCCTACAACGTGCCTGCTGCCTGCTGGTCGCTCTCAGGCGGAACGCGGCCTTCGCCAAACTAGTCTGCGAGCCCGCCGTGCCACATAAACGACGCCCCGATCTCACCGGGGTGTTGCTTCTACCCTTAGAACACTACAGGTTGGCATGCTAATTGATCGCGTTTCCTTTATAAAGAGATCTAATTCACTTGTCAATCATTTTCATTTGATAAAAACTACATCTTGTAAGAAATATATAACATAAAGCTGTTAAATTTAATTATTAAACATGGAGATTGGTAATTAAACCAATTTGGTTGATATGTTTTTATGAAGTTGTTACTAATATAAAAAGATAAAAAATATAAAAAAATAAAATTTATTCAATCGCTGCTTTCGTTTTATTTTATTTAAAGCTTCAACTGTGATGTATATATTTTCATAATTTCATTATTATGTTAAGAATTTTTCGTATATTTTTAATAATTCTTGATTTTTAAATATGCTTTTGCAATGAAGGTGTATCTATTTAATACTGAAGGATTATTAACTTATAGAAATCGATAACATTTTAATACTTTTAATACTATAATTTTCTCGTAAATCTTACAATATATTATTTAAAATCTTAAGTCAAAACTTAAATAATTCTGATTACAAATTCTCGAAAACTGTAATTACGAGAAGAGTTTTTAATATAAATATAAAATAATTTCTCTCGCGGTGCTTATAGTATTGAGAAAGCGAAAACCGTACCGTTTTCGTAGTAAATTTATGCTTGCAGAGAGATGACAAGATTGTTGGGCCAGGCGTCCCCCCGAAATTGTCAACAAGCAAGGGATTTGGCCCAGGGTTATAGAGAAGCTACGGCAAACGCGGGTGTCATGGAACCGCCGCGAGATACCGGAAGGCCTCTGCTAAGTTTACAGGAAGTAGAATCTCGATTGGTATTTGCGAGATGCAAGCCGTTTACCTTAGCGTTACCAGGAAGACGATGGTGAGCTTTTTAATTTATAATATATTAATAATAGATTTTACAATGCAGGGTGTCCGGAATTTAAATATCAAAATTCCAAGAACGTATAGAGGACGATAAACTAACATAAGAAAAAAAAAATTCTGTAGAGAATTAGATCTTAAGATAATTTCATGATAATTTATGATCACTTTTATGATCTACATAAAAAAGTTTAACAATTATTAAAAATTTAAATCTATGTTTTAGGCTTTTTGGCGGAGCTCTCGCTAAGGTTGAAGGTCGAGCACGTCTGCAACCATCCTGGGCTCTGCTGTTGACTGATCTCCTAGTATTCGCGCGAGTATCGCGAGACCGCGTGCTTTTCGTCACCGAAGAACCTCTGCGACTGTCCAGCATCGCTGAGGCATGCTTCACCGTACGAAAGAGACCGACGGAGTTTCGGCTGCAGGTCGCCATACACCCGAATGGCAGCGTGGACAACGATCACGCCGAGACGATAAACAGCGGCGGTTGCAGCCCACACAGTCGACCCCGAAGACGTGTTCTCATCCTTCGAGCGCCCACCCCAGAGCTCAAGGCTGTCTGGCACAATCTTCTTCAACGGCAAATGTGAGTGGCGGGCTTGGCGCGAAAGTACGCGTGTGCGCCTCGCGGAATATTTTGTCGGGAATCGAGGTATAAGCGGAAAATCGCGCGGATGAACCAAGTAAAATTCATGAGCACCAATTTTCATTGCATTTTAGCATCTATGTGAATACAGGCTGTGGTTTGAGCTCGTCGGATCAGGACAGCCCCGAAGAGAGTCCGGTTGCTGGTAACAATTTCGCCGCGAACAGAGAAACCATAGAAAGTTCGCAGGTCAGTAAAAGATGATGATAGTTATGATATTTGAAAAACTATTCTGACATATTTTATATTTTTGGGGAAAAATTATCCCATTATTGCAAAAATGAAATAAAGTTAAAAATTAAAATCATTGTAAAATATCTATTTTTTACATAATTCCAAAATCGATGTCTGAATGTAATAGATCACAAGAGAATCTCGACAACCAAACGAAGAGGAGAAGGAATCGCAGTCTGGCGAGAGCTTAGAGACGATTCTGAAGAACTCTCGGGAAAATAATCATCTGGCGCAATGGGTGCGCAATTCGCATCAGATCCCACCTCCTGACCACGAAGGTTCCTTTGAAGAATGGACAGCCGAGGAATTAGCGGCCAGAACTCCCCGAGAGAGCAACAGCCGATCGACTAGCCAGGATACCGCGACGGAGGAAGTCACCACGGCGAATTCCGACATAGAGCAACAGAGCACCGCATCGAGTGCAAGTTTAAGTACTGTGAAATCGAACAGTATGCCGCGGAAGAACGGTAGTCATATACCCACAAAGGAGAATTCAACGAGCTCCATCAGCATTTGTCGAAGATGTCATAGGTACTAATTTTGACGTGCAACCAAACTTGAATATTCATTAAATATTCGAATATTTTATTTTTAAGTCTTTTTATTAATATTTTGAAAAATCCTTAATTTTTAATCAATTCTAGGGCTCTCTGTATTTGTTATAAACAATGCAAGCAAAACCGTAAATATTTCTTGAATGATAAAATACAGGATCTATAATAAAAATTATTATTAATTTTGTTAAGTTCATTAATGGCAATCTGCAAGATGTTCAAAAAATCTATTTAGCATTTTAACATTACAAATGGTCGAGATTTCGTTCTATGTTCACTAAGGCTTTTTTTCTTAGTATGATGTATACTATCTACCATATAAATGCTAAATATTTTTTTATCACTCTGTATAATCGCCCATTATAGATTGGGTTGTCCTACGCCGCCGTTGCAAAGGGATCCATTTTCTCCATTGCCACCAAAGATTTCGGTTCTTCCACCAACCCCCGATCTCTGCACAAGGCATAGATTGCGAAATGGACTGCACGATAGCCCAGGACGTAACAGTCCTAGTTATACGCCTGCGGATGGTAACACCGAGGATGGCAGCGAGGACGATCTCGATTGTGACGGGGAACCCCCTTACAGGTATAATAAATTATAATTATTTTATATTTATTTGTATACTTATTTATCTGGTTAATTTATATGTAATTATCAGAAACATCAATATCAAGTTTTCTTTTTAGTTATTAAAAACAAAAGAGAAATGAAATAAAAAAAACTTGTCACACCTTGCTTGATCCTGAACATCTAACCAACATTTAAATTCAATGAAACCTATCGTAGCTCAATTATAATTACTTGTTGATTAATGATTACCTAAATTCCTAAAAACCGCAATAACCTGAAAATTATCATGAAACGCTACATTTTCGGTCTTTCAACAAAATTTGTTTAAATGATCACAAAACATCATTTTCACTCGGCTCTTTAAGAAGATTTAATGAAATTAAAGCGACTTTTTGATTTCCTCTGTCCGTAACAATCATTTTCACGCAGAGCTTTGAGACGATTTGGTACAATGAGCAGCCTGGATCAAGATGATGAGCTGGATGAGCAGGGAGACGATGATAATCGAGATACGGAGTCGCCACCATCTGGCTTGAGAGCATGGACTGCCCGAGCGAGTAGCTATGTTGTCAGCAAGATGGTTTTGCTAGAGCAACTCAGCGAAGGTGTCGGCGGTTACCTTCTTCAACCGCCAGTACCTCCAGAGCGAACCGAGTTCTCGTTAGATCCAAACGACGAGGAAGGTACCACGTCCGGGGCGACTTCCGGTGACGATATATGGGGTACGCCGACTTCCGGCGGACCGGATGATGAAAGCTTCAGCGCCAATTCGGTAATAATATTTTCAACGACAATACACAATATTAATATTCAAATAGTTTAGAAGCACAGTGAAGCCCCAATGTGAAACATTTTATCAAGTGATCACGATTGACAAACTTATTTCTAAATACATTAAATACTTATTTCATGAAATGGAGAATATCACCGATATTCATAATTAGTTCTTATTTCAAGATCATCTTAAGTAACGTATTAAGATGTCAAGATGGCTTGTGATTGGTTTTTGACATCTTAAGATTATACCTAAGATGGTTCTAAATATAAAAATCGACTATGAATACTGGTCTATGTGTTACAAAACATATAATGAATATCATAAGTTTCACTTTTTTAAACAAATCTAAAACAACTTAGAAATAAATTTTCCAATTCATGAAAGAGAAAATCAGTATTAGTTTATTTAAAATAGTTTAGTGTAATACAGTTTATAAACATTTCAAGGCAAAATATTTCATCGCGTCGGCTTTCAGTAAAAACTTATTATAGTATACATTATAAATTATAATCTATACTCTATACTGCATTGCCTAAATAAATAATGATCACTTGATACGGATGAGTATGACTATTTTCACATAAGCTTGCTTGAAAATAGCATCTAGTTCCGAAGCATTAACTCATTTAAATTGCACTCTGCATTAAACATAAAAATTGCATTTACTTTGAGAACAATTTGTATACGTAATTTAATGTACAATACTATGGCAAGAAGTTTTATTTTTTAATTCATAGAATTAATTCATAGAATTAATTCGATGAAATTTTTACGACAGTATTGTTCTAAACTACAAGTCGTACCTATTGCCCAAATTTTTGTCTAAATGCGACTGTTTCACTTGAGATATATAAAACCATGGAATCAAATGGTCGCACCTAGCACTGAATATGGGATCACGAACATTATACATTAAATCAGGGCGATAAAAAGAAGATAGAATAAGCTTCGCACGCTTGCCTGCATGACGACGCTTGCCTTCTGTTTTTCTTTTTGCAAAGAATCACTAGCCCGAGCTGTGCCTGACTTCCCTAGCCGCCGCCGAACGGCTGCAGCAGCAGCGGTGGCGCGATGGGTGCCGGTGCCATCGGTGAGGACAATTACGGCCTAAATCTATCAGCGGAGGACGATATCGATCAGGAATCAGAGAATGAAGATTGCTCGTTGCCGGAGCTGAGCATGGACCAGTTACTGGGCAGCAGCGGTAGTTTGGGCTCGTTGCGCTGTTTCCTGGGTAGGAGACGGCTGGAGCCGCTGCCGGAAGAGGAAGATTCACCTGGCAGCGGTAAGCACCAGGTCGGATGGTGGTGACAGCGGTTTCAAGCGACGTCCAAGTCGAGCGTCGGTGCAAATGTGGACGAGCGCGACCGAGTCTTCGCTAAGCTAAGCCAAGAGGACGAGGAATTCCGTCGGAAGATCGTCGATTTGCATCGGAAACTGTCAGACGTGGACGCAGCGTCGGAAACGGCCGGCTCACCCAATTCAAAGAGTTCCAAGGAAGCCGAACGTTTGAAAGAGCTAGAAGCCGTCGCGAGAAGAGCGGAGGAGACCAATGTTCGCAATGTCGAGGAGATGAACGCTGAGAAGAGGCGGGAAGCGATGCGGAGAGAAGACTCCGTCGAGGTAAGCGACAAAAGAAGACACAGAAGTAAAAGGACCGATCAGTTAAGGAGGTCAAAGAGATTCGAAGAAGAGTTTGACGATCAGAATGAGAGAGGGAGTCCGTCCAGCACTGGCGAGACAAATTTTCTGAACAGACTGAGGCTAAAGAGACGGAGCATGAAGCTACTGAGTTTCCTGAGTGGAAAAGCAGCGGACAGATCGCAAGAGGAGAGGGCAGCGCGACTACTGAGGATGTATATGCCGGAAAAGGGCGGCGCCAGGTCGACGCAGAACACGATCTCGATTCATCATACGTCAAGGGACAGGCGGTTCTGGAAATTACGCAATCGGAGACGAACCAGTTCCGCGTAAATTCATACATAAGAGTCGTCGTGTGGGTGATGCTTTACTCGTGCGTCACGCTCGTTGCTGTCAAGTATATAAAAAAGATCATGTCGCTCTATGCGAAAAAATGAAGACTATCGAGAGTATCATGTTTTGAAATTGTTGAGATAACTATTTAGCATTAAAATTGCAAATAAAATATAACATTGACAGTTATCTTGATACAAAACTTAAATTCATAAGTCGCGTGTTAGTTTAAAAAAACATTAGATAATATATTAAAATGTATTAGTATACTGAAGTATATAATAATTACTGTGATAGCATAGAGGACGATTAGAAATGATTACAAATATATTTGAAGATGACTCTAGGACGCAAGGAATTAATAAGATTTGACACACGAGTAAACCATAGCTCAGGAAATCGTATATTAAAATGAAAAGAGATCGCGATGAACGGGGAAAAGAGAACGGCAATCATTATCTCTCCGTTACTAGGACTTCCAAAACATTCGTGTTTACCGAGACTTTTTGAATTCTGCTCGAGCATGTACGAGGCCGAAGTTGTTTTCATAGTGATAGTAGTGATTACGAATAGTTGACATTAGGTTTAACTGCAGTTTCAATCTAGTTCACTTCTTAATACCGCAAGGGAATAAAAGTTACAGTTGGTCCTCTATCAGTGACAACGGAAATGCAACTCCAGGATTAGTCGAGTTTCAGAATTGCGCTATTAGTAAGCTTGCTAAACCTCGCGACAGGACATTCTATGGGTACGGCCTAGCGGATCATTTCCGGATCATTTAAGCTGATTGGCAGTTTGAGTTGGAATCGGCGAGTTTCGTGAATGTAGACTTCTTCTAAATTTCGACTCTTTTTTGGAACACTGTATCTAAGTAGGTCCGCACGACTGACCCAAAGCGGCATTTATCTTCCACTTATTATACTAGATGTCCCGCAACAAGCTGCTATCTTACGTAAGGTTGAGACTACTTTATGTCAAGGAGATAAATAAATACGAATTATTCGGAACGGCTGTGATATAATAATATTAAATTTAATTTATTATTATTATATTAATAAATTAAAATATATTAAATTTAAGTTCATTATTATATTACAGTCGTTATTATGCAATAACGATCTAATGATGAGTCCTAAATTTAATCCTAACTTAATTGAACATAAGATTATATATTGTAAATCGGAACCTAATATTTATATTTGAACGTTTTGACTAAAAGAGAATCGAAAAACCTATGATTAAGATAATGAAATCTTATTGCAGGGCATCTTATAGATCTTGCTCCTAGTCTGCGAAGGGTTCCACAAATTCATTGGATGCATATGCAGTCATAGATTTTAAAATTGAAATCTTATTAGTCATATCTATTTTAGCGAAAGTTTATTAAAGACATTATCTTAATTTAATATTAATTTTCAGTTTTAAATATATTTCATGAAGTATTAGAATGAATTTAAAGTTAAGATTTAAATGAATTGAAAATTTTATGCAACCTAAGAACGTGGGACGCTTTAAACAGACTAAGAATTAACTAAAATTTTAACATTACTGTTAGTAGATTGTAAACTGGTCGATTGACCGCATATGAAAAATATAAATAAAACTATATTATTTGTTCAATCGTTTCCTTCGTATCTCTTAAAGTGCAAAATTGTCTTTTATGAATATTATTTTCACATATTTTTCATACACACAACTGCTTCTAACTGACTGTAAATTTCTTCCGACTATACTATACAGGGTATTTTGAAAGTTTTTTCTCAGGAAAAGAACTTTAACCGAGGATTACCTACCAAAGGATTATTTTGAAGGTTCCTCCATTGATAAATTAACATATCAATGACTTATTAATAAATATTTATTTTTATTTATATATATATATATATATTTAATTCAGTATCTATTACATAAGATTTCCCTCTAACCACTTAAGTCTCAGTTTATCTTGTATAATATCACGATTCAGCTTCTTTGGATTGTTTATAAACTGTTCCACGGCTTCTTCGCAAACAGATTCTACTTTCGGTACGACATAAAATGTGCCATTCTCGTGTAAATATGTGCCATTTAGATCGTCCGTGGTTGGCAATTTGTCGGGCAACTTTATGGGAACGATCTTTATCAAATGCTTCACCTTCCAGAGCATGGCACACATATCTGGCGTGTTTTTTACGATCACTAGAACATCTCCGTGTTTCTGTAAGATGATTAAGCGAATAAAGAGTTTGTCAAACATTATCCTACGCTTTATGCATACAACTTTGGCTACCTTCTCTTCGAAACCTAAATTTTTGAGCACCTTTTTCTCCCACCATGGATTACCCGCAAAAGGCTTTACCCGTCTTATTAATAACAGTTTGCTCGGCTCAAATGATGGATCAACATGATCTGGACGTCTACAAATGTAATTTTGAGTAGTCCAGTCCAGAAGTAGCAATTGTGAGATTTATTAATTGCGAGTTGTCATAATTCTTTTGGAATTCCAAATATATTTTCAGTATTTAACAGTTTGTCAGAATTCAATGTTTAAAGGAAAATTTATTTGAAACTTTAAATTTTGACAAATTATTAAATACTGTTTTTGTCTTGTTTATCTTTAGTTACATAAAAATGGAAGGAATTGTTTTGAATGTCAAAAATTTAAAAATGATTTAATTTAAAAAATGTAAAAAATAAATTTATAATTCAAAGGATTTACAATTTAAAGGATTGATAATTTCTTCGTGATAAATATATTGTATTTTATTGTAACTCATGAATAGCGGAATTTCGAAACAATTAGAATAGATACGATGTAATATAACCTCACGTACCTTGGAAAATATGTAATATGTCCATATTTTACCCCTTCGATTTTATCCTGTTCATCTTTCCATTTAATTGTACGTTTTATATGGATATGACGTACGAAATTTAAGAAAATAGGTGCACTAAACAGTTTAGTTGTCACGTTGCAGCTAAAAATTAAATTTCGTAAGTCTTGAGTATCTATGTATAGGTTAGAGCTAACTTGTTCTCTCTACATAAAAGTCAATAACACTGTGCCGTGTATTGTTTCTATCATGAGTCAAATAATTACAACAATTTATCTCAATTTATTTACTTACGTAAACATTGCTCTTTTATCTTGTGTCTATTTATTAAAAGTAATACCACACAATCAACACTGATCAACACTTTTGATTCATATCAACTTATTGATAATTACGCATAACTGGTGTGTGGCGCCAGCTAGTGAAGATAAAGGAAAAACCAGTACAGAAATTTCATGAATGAGCAATACCTAACAACAGTACTTTCTTGCATTGAATTCATCTTTACCGACCAAAGAATTAAGAAATCCAGAATTGTGGATGCTTGAAACATAATAATAATAATAGTAGAAACAAAATGTGTATGTATGAAAAATTCTGTGATCAATCTCAAAATGACAGTCTTATTTTTTCCCGTTTGTTTTAAGCAATTTTATTTTAACGAAAATATTTAATTTAAGCGGGTTAGTAATTTTTAGTACATTTTTATACACACACGCACACACACACACACATATATATATATATATATATAGGGTGATCCACGTAGTGTTACAAGCTAATAACTCTAAAAATATTTGTCCTATCAAAAAGTTATTTATGAAAAAGTTTCGTATTCGAGGGGTCTTTCTGTTAACTACGTAAACAAAAAATCACCCTCGTCCCCCCTTGAAGAGAGGCAAGGAATAACTTCAAAGTTTCAAATGGAATCTCCTGTAAAATGTTACAAATTTGGATTCTATGGGGAAAAACAAATAAACTTTGTCTGAAACATTTCTTTGGAAAATGTTCCTACCAAAAGTTATGAATATTTAAACTTTTTAGCTATTTTATTCATGATTGAACTCCATTGACACAAAGTTATATTCATGATACAATGAAAACGAAAATGATCTTAATGTTAACCAAAAGAAACATAAATACACACATTTATCGGGAAACGTAAATACAGATCTATTATGTATTTAATTAGTTTTGAGCTGATTTTCATGCTATCAAGTTCGAAAATCATAGCTCATTTTGGTGTGGAAGTTAATATGTTGTTAATTCTGGGAGAATGTGAGAAAAATTATCGACGTGCAGCGCAATTATTTTTAGAACGTTATAATACGAGTATTTAAAAATCGCATATGGCATTTCTTCGTTTAGAAAATCATTTGCGTATACATGGTTAATTAAATGCAATTAAAAGACAAAAAACAAATTCAATAATTAATTATGGTAACAGTATCAACATTCTCCCAGCAGTTGAAGTAAATCCACATGTCAATCAACGCGAATTAGTAAACATGTCTGGAGCTGGACAGTCTTCAATACAACGGATTTTGAAAAAAAAATTTCATCCGTATCGTTTGATTTTGACTCAGGATTTTGATTTTTAAACTGATTGTGAATGTCGTGTAATAATTTGCGAGTGCATGCATGATGCCATGATAAATGATTCATTTTTGCAAAATATTCTTTTTTCTGAAGCAACATTTACCAATATTGTACACCTTAATAGACATAATATGCATTATTGGTCAAATGAGAATTCTCATTGGCAAAGTTCATTTCCAACATCGATGGTCATTAAATATATAATATGTTATGGAATAATTGGCGATTTCGTAATTAGACCATACTTTTTTGATGATACTGTTAATACTGAATTGTAATTTATTAAGGAATCATTTTCCTTTACTTATAGAAGAATTATTATTTAATGTGAGAAGAGATATATGGTTTCAACAAGATAGTGCACTTCCTCATTTTTCCAGAGCAACGCGTACTCTTTTAAATAAGATATTTCGTGACAGGTGGATAGATCGGGGAAGTCCTGTTCAATGGCCCTCTCGTTCACCTAATATTAAACCTTTGGACTATTTTTTATAGGGATATATCAAAGAGGAAGTCACATCTCAACCATTTACGACGAAAGAAGACTTAAAACGAAAAATACGTACAGTTTGCACTAAGGTGAATCCAGAAATGTTGTTTAGAGTTAAATAAAGTTTTGTAAAAAGAATTAATAAGATGTTAATGGTTTAGATATTAATGGTCAACAGTTCGAATATTTAATAAAATTAAAAAAAAACAGAAAAACTATGAGTCTTATTTAATTTATCATTAATCATTCAATGCACTCTACATTAAAGTTTAAATGTTTATAATTTTTGATAAGAGCATTTTCCAAAGAAATGTTTCAGATAAAGTTTACTTGTTTTTTCCCGTAAAATCCAAATATGTAACATTTTACAGGGGGTCCCATTTAAAATTTTGAAGTTATTCCTCGCCTCTTCAAGGGGGGACGAGGTGGATTTTTGTTTATGTGGTTAGAAATGCCCCTCGAATATATAAAATTTTCTCACGAACAACTTTTTGGTAGGACAAATATTTTTAGAGTATTAGCTTATAACACTTTAGGATCACCCTGTATATAAAATTGTAAAATTGTCGTGCTATAAAATTTACTGCTTTCTTCCTTTTTCTTTCTGTTATATTTGCTTATACATATATATGTTTATTTTCCTTCTATAATTTTCAAAAGACATCTCTTATGAAAAAAATTCAAAATGTTAGTACTTACACTCAATTTAATGTTATTTCAAACGTTGAACTAGAGTGTTACTTTCAACTTGAGAATTAACTTGAGTTATTTTTAAAATTGTGAGTGTTATTTATTCTATACTGTTACTTAATTCAGTTTTATTGCTAAAATATGTATTATTGATCTGCATCACATCCGGAATACACACGACAAAATTATAATTGAAAAAAAAACGCTTTACCCCCTCATTTGGAAATTAATTTTTTTATTGCTCTATGCAATCATCCATCTAATCCTGTATTCTGTCCAACGATGCTTATCGATATGAACCTGGCTTTCAATTTTATCAATAATAAAAATTAATATTGTAGGCCATTTGTACTTCGTTTGTACTTGTTTGTACCGATCATTATTTCATTTGTATCTCAAACAGTTAAACAAAAAGTGAAAAATAAAAAATGGCCAGCGCGCAACTTTAAGATTTTTTAATTTCATTTATGTCATTCAAAAGAGAATCGAAGTATTTTTCATAAGGGATAATATTCTTTTATTTTAAATGTTTAATTTTGTAGTTATTAAATGAGAGTACAATTTGGTCTTGTAAAATAATAAATAGTAAACATAATTAATATAATAACCAGAGTTAAATATTCTCGCTCGATTAAGCTGTTTTCCAAATTTTACCTCATTTTCATCCCGTTTCACTTCATTGTGCAATATAGTATGCACTTTACTAATAAATAAAATAAATCGTCGATCATGCATTAATAACGATAAATAATGGAAGCGGAATTTTATTCTACCTAAATTTATCAATAACACACAAAGAGAGAAAATGATTTGTCGACTGAAATTTATTAAAAAAGAGAGAATTCAGTATGGCGAAAAATCAATATTGACGGCGAATATAATCGTTTTTTAGTAAGTATTTACATTTCCGTCAAACGAGCATACCGCCAATCATTATCAAATGATTTGTGCATTGTCGATAGGCAATTTATGCCCAAGAAAAAATATTGCATGGGAAAAACGTGACTTACGTGACCGAATTTACGGAGTAATTCAAATTGTCATCGCAATCAGGGACGACAAACGAACAGCAATTATAAAATTTTGAAACTTATACTGCAATTGTGTAAGCATGAAGTCACAGTAAAATATTCTGCTTCATATTCCACTGTGATTGATCAATTCTTACAACTACAATATCACTTAAATTGCAATTATGCTTATGGCTGTTCTAGAATAGACGTTAAGAATCTACAATGAAAGTCTATAATGAGAGTAATACCCAAGTAGCAAGCTATATCATTTTGTCATCATTTTGATGTCAAAAGAAGTCATTTTGACGTGAGCTTGCTACCAAGGATATGGGAATAATATTGTATAATAAAGTAAATGTCCCAATTAGTGACAAAGTTATCTTGTAGCAAAAAAGAATTAATAAATTAGCGATACGTACGTCATAAATACATAAATACAAAAATAAACAATCAATTCAAGATCAATGAGAGTCAACGCAGACGGAAGTGCCATACGATTCAATTATAAAACGCTTATTACTTCCCATTGCACAAAAACTTCTTTATTCTTGAACGTTTCGGCTCTCTTTGGAATCCTCTTCAGCAAAATAATAAGCACATAAAACATTTTTTTTTTTTTTTGAAAGTTTGGACATTTAAGATTACGATAAAATTAGATTTTCTTATTTTCTTAGAAATTCTTCATTTATTTATTAAATTTTTGTAAACGTTGTTTCTGTATTAATGGCACATGTATTTGAAATTATTCCATTTGTGACGCATGTTGGCTCCTATTACTGATAGATGATATAAACGCACAACATCCCTATTATTGACACATCGCATTAGGAACGTCCTTATTTAGACACCCTGTTAAATTCATGTCAAATTATATCTAATTTAAGTTGCCATGCCTCTAAATAAAATTGTTTAAAATAATTTCATAAGTTTAGAATAATTTCATATTACGTAAATAAATTTGTAATAGAAATTAAAAGATAATCACTGGAATATGACACACAATCACAAATTGAAATATGAGAGAAATATGAGTATACTCATCAATATTCATACACGTGACAATTAATAGCTTAGGAGCTATATTGGTTATCATAAATTGATATAAAATCATGAGTGTCCCTATTATTAACATAAGCAAGACAATTTACAAATTAGGAACTCATATTTGTATTAATTTTCTAAATTCTGGAAGATTAAGATGTTGATACTATTCCTTAATTTAATAATGAATGATGTTTATAAATTACATATCTTCTTTAAAAATAGGAATGTTTTTATCATTTTACATAATTATTCAGAGTACTCCTTCCTCCCCCTTCCCGCCGTAAATCTTAATAAAAATACACTTATTCGACGTACTTAAAACGAAAGAATCTGATAAAAAAATGCGGCAGTTGGCCTTGTGAATGCTTATTAAGCGTTAAGTTCTACAATTGCGTACTTTCGTTTGTGAAACAAGGAAGCTTTGGAGAATCAAGGAATCCTTCATGGAGGCTTCCTCCATCCTTAAAATAAGGAAGGACTATGAATACAGATGTTATTGTGTTGACTTGTGTCACCAAATAGAAAGCACTCAATATTACTCCTATTAGTCCCATTGTAGATAGCCCATAATGACAAAATGTATAATATGTACAATTACTCACCAGTCGCGATGAAAAAGCGAGCTGTTATCCCTGCCACTCAATCCTGCGTCCTGATATACTCCTGATATACTCCTGTGTCCCTTTCTGTCTCTCGTTCCTTGTCACTACTCACTCCATTGCTTTGGATACTCGACGCTCGTTCACTGTTGCGTAGAAGAAAATCACAGGAAAACATGGCTAATTACACTCGCGAGCGAAGCTTCCAGCAATTACTCGTTGCTTTGTATAGCGTTCCCGACTTTGAACACTCGATTTTCTCGAAATTCACGATCGTTCGCGACAAAAACGACAGCCAGTCACTCATCGTGACACTTTCGATACTCGATCGCACCTTGAAGTTCGTTCACGATAGGAGAAACGTGAAGTGATAGCCGAGACGTTTGGGTCCGACGTTCGATCTGACTCGTTTTGCGACAACGCGAAGTTAGCAACTTACTACGTGAATAAAGTAAAAAATAGTCACGCGCGCGCGGCATGCGTTTAAATTGAAATTGATATTTGATTCTTATTATTGCGACGTGCTCGAACATAATAATATATGAATAAACAATGAGTACAATATTAATTAATTAATTTATACCTTATTTTATCGTGACAATTAATTTATTACAACTTTAATTGGTATTTTAATTGCATTAATTGCTCTGCGGTTGTGTGACAATAATCAATTATTAATTATTAAAACGAATATATTATATTATATTTTACAGGTAATACGATATTTTTGTGATAAATTCTTCAATGGCTTGATAATGGACTTGTTTGTTTACTTTTTTGCTTGCTTACCGTTTCGTCGCCAGCTTTGACTCCACAGTGTCACCTGACGTCAGCCGCGTAACGCAATGCGAAATTTCGATAATCGTTCTCGCGTTTTTTCGTGAATTCCGCACGCAAGAAACGTGCGTGAGAACGCATCAGAACGTCGAGAAATCAGAACGATCAAGAAAATCGAGAACGTATAAATTGCAGAGAGAAGATCTAACTTTCGATTCAGTCCAATTCAGTCATCGCAATTTGTTCGTCGGATTCTCGGGATCAGTGGTTCGTGTCTCTTAACCTAACCTTGTGTCCACAATGCTAGAAATCAGTCTGAGATCTTGGGTGGAGAAAGAGTTAACCGATCGTATTGTTATGTCACTGATTTATTCAAATCTGATTTATTAATTTCTCCGTCTTAGATCTCGGACCGATTTCTATAAGCATCGTAGACACAAGGCTTTAAAAAAATGGAGTTTTATGTTACGCTTTTATTCGTAAGAATATCATTTTGACGAAGAAATTTAATTATTTCTGCAGTGCTTTTATGTATAGAATTAGTAAAAGATTGTTTATTATTACAGGTATTTGCAGGTAGAAAATAGTGATAACTCTAACAGTCTTAATCTTATTTGTAAAATTACTTGATCAACTTCACTAATATCGTGGCTATTTTTGTTTATTATAATTGTTAGCATGACTGTTATTATTGTTATAGTGAATTCGGCATACATGCATTAATTCTGCTCTGATGCTGCCCTGACATGCTGGGAGTGCAAAACCACTTTGGTGCTACGCCAAACAGCACTATCAGAAACGTCAATGCAACATTTCTTGAACTTGTTCATTCATTCGGTTGATCCAAATATATATTCAGCACTATCCTGGTGAAAATTTTTCTCAGAACTTTTTAACGATATGATTTTTCAGAATTTCTATATAATTTTATAACTTTCTCACATTTTTTTTCTCACATTTTTTATACGAATTGGAACATTTCTCAGAAAATCTACATCTTTTCTCAGAATTTTGTATATATAGTAATTATAAAATATCGCAAGATTTTTAAGATTTTTTATAAGTATAATTTCTGATGTGTGAAATGTTATAAATCTAAAAAATTTAAAAATATGAAAAATTAAACGATGAGAAATTTCAAAATACAATATTTCAGAATTCACTTGTACGAAAAATTCTGAGAGAAGATGTAAACTTTCCGAATATTTCTGAGTATTTCTAAAAAATGTTCCAATTCGTATAAAAATGATGAGAAAAATTTTCACCAGGAATATTGGGTTAGTTTTCGTTTGCCGAATATGACAAACTGAACGCACTGATGCACAATACGCACAAGCCGTGTGTGGCACTGAAAAAGTTCGCACTCAGTGCAACCGAATTCACTATTATATTGTTAGCATCGTAAAAATAACGGTTACATTGTTTATTTTAGTATTGCTCCATGTAAAAATGTAACAATTATTTTTACATTTTTTTTACATTTTTGTAAAAGTATTAGATATTTTATCGGTTTTATCGTAATGTGTGCGTATTTTCAGAAGGGATTTGTGCAATTTCAATCTGATGAAAATTCGCGGAGCAGCGACAGCCGTGAGCCCACTCATGAAGAAAAAAAACAACTTTGATCGTAAGGGGATGAAGATGCGAAATATCCCGCGGCGGTAAGTCCGAGTCGAAAGTTTCTCGTGAAAACTCATTTCCGCTGGGGCGATGGGACGCCTAAAGGGTTCGTGGCCCCCACGAAAAATGGGAGCAAGGAAGAAAGGAGAATAAGTGAGGAAACTTTGCGCGCGTGAGAAACGAGTACATTTGCATCTGGCAATGTTCTTTTAACGAAGTACGTATGTATCATACACTAATCGCGCACAATGTTCTTTGCGATATCTGAAATATAATTTTTATTTATTAAGTAATTTAGTCTTGTTACATAAGTCAGTCTTTACTGTTTTTAGAGGAGACAATTTTTGTTCTTTATCTTTTACTTAGAGTTAAGATAAGAAATATTAAGGATTGAGATATAGGATTATATAAGAAGAGAAATAGATGTTAGGAAATATTCTAAAAACAAATACAATGAGGTATATAGTTCGAGGTGAATTATAGAAAATCTCTATTTTTTAAATATGTATATTTAATTGTAAATGGGTCCATGTTCTGCATCTCTCATTTAACGATCTCTCCCTAATGTGTGCAGCTTTTTTATCGAAAAAAAATTGCTCAACGATAAATGTAACGATACCAAGACGTTAAGATATAAAATACGAACATTACAAAATGGTGATGTTCATTATATATCTCGTTTTATTTGCTTATTTTACTTTCTAAGCTGTCCTTATATAAAATTGTTTATTGTAACTTCAGATAACATGTAAGAGGCATTGCTATTTCTAAACAATAACATTTCCTTTATATCTTTTTTTTTACAATATTACAATATTCCAATTCCCTGCACTGCTATAATAAAAGAAATCGATATTATATGACTATGATAATATTGCTTTAAAAATTTTCAATTTTATTCTGTTTCTCCTTAGTTTATATGCAAGAGTTCGTATAAAGAATTTCTCATCACATCTTCTTTCCCTTTCCCTTTTGAAAAAGCAACTTTTTATTTATGTCTTTCCTTTATTTTATAGTCTCTTACATACACAAGGCAAATAGAAAATTATGCCATCACAAATTACAAATATTATTTAAACACTTAATTTGATTGTTATTTTAACTCAAGTACAAGAATGTTAAAATATTTCTCATTTCTGACAAAGCGTAATTTTTATTTATATTTTTTTTCTATATTTTAGAGATGCGATATTATGATCTTCTGTATAATTCTTTGGAGGATCGTATCCTCCCACTTTTCTGTCTATCTTTTCCGTTCTCGATGGGGAGTCTCAACATTATAAGCACGTGATACCATTGCTCGTTATCGTTGTTCGCCATGAGGATACATTATAGTTGACGGCTAACACGTTTTTATATCAACGTTATATATTGATGTTTGAAAATAATTCAATGGTTTTTTTTGCTTTTGTTTTAACAGTTCGAACGTTAATGTCAATTCGAAACCGTTCGAGATAAATAAATGCTTTACAAAATCGAATTTTTGTTTATTATATAGAGAAAAATTAATTCAATGTCTGTTCGTTAACATGCGAAACAGCGCTTTGTTTTTATTAAAAATTTGTCGGTTGATTTCTGGCTGGACGTGTAATAAATGTTGTATTAAATAAATTGCACGAGCTGAAGTTATTTTAAAAATAAATTGAAATAATGTATATTTTTTCTCTGTTATATATCAATATATTTTTAATTAAAAATATCACAGATTATATTGCAATTTTTTCAAAGGTATTTAGAAACATTTTTATAAAATTTCTAATAGCAAAAATCTGTTACAAAATGTTTTCAAAAATTTCAAAAAAGAAATTTTGAATAGAGACATTTCAATAGAGAATTTCATTAAGAATATAAAAGTCTTTTATAAAGAAATATGTATATTCAAATCTTCTAATTCTTGATTTTTTATTGTTCATATATTTTATTATCAGAAACCACAGCAGAAACATTGATGTTTCAGTCTTTGTCAGAAAACTTTCGAAAAGCAGTTGTCTATATTTATTTTTATACAACATAAAAGAAGGTTTGACGCATTTCTGCCTCACATGAAAATACCGGCTTTGCGAACTATAGACGGATTAAAAATATTTCGTCGAGAACGCTCAGCTCTTGTTCGTGCGCGAGAGTACATCGGATGCGCCGCTTTGAGTTTTAACTGGGATATTTAGCTGGTGCATCGATTTTTGCCGCCAGTTCTAACGATGCGGTCGACAACATCGAGCATTTTAAAGCGCCCATAAATCTTTGGTGATGGTCGACAGAAACCTGCAATTCATTTCATTCCGTTTGCGACGGCATACAGTATAATACATAGCTTATTCATGACGATACAAGAGTTTACAATTTCTGTTTTCGTGTAATTATTATAGAAAATCAGAAAATTACACTAGTTGTATGTTACACAATTATATTTCAAAGATTTGAGTATACTGTTTATGACGTAAAGCTTTTATATTTTAAAAGTATTTCAATGAAGAGGACTATTTTAATATTTAAAATACATTAATAAAATATGCGTGAAAGATTTCGAAAATTAGAAGCACTCAAATATAGAATTTTGTATTAAATTATTTATCAATTAAAATATAAAAATCTTAAGTATTTGATAATAGAGTTTCTTAATATTTCAATTTTGATATGTTGTTGCAATTTGTTCATAATTCTTATATAAAATGGAAACATTATTTGTGTGTATACGTCGTATATAATAAATATTTAAGCATTTCTATATATATATATATATATAATATTTTATTTATATTTAAATATTTAAATTATTTAAATATAATTATTTTCAATTGAATTACTTATTTTTCATAGATATTTATATTTTGTGGAGGTATTTATTCGCAGTTTGCTTCTAAATTCAAATGTTAGAGCATGATATTTGAATATTTGAGATTCGCTTCAGCAACTTCACTGTAACAACGACGAAATTATTCACCGAAGTGCCAGGCGTTATATGTACATGGCTACCGTACTCGTGGTTAAAACGTTGATCAGATCGTGATTTATGGAAATACGTGCATGTTTCCGCAGTTGGTTTTAATTGATGGATCAAGTGGCTCAAAACTCAGTGTAATATTGATGACATTTTCACTTTTAAATTTTTTTGTATGACATACCTGACTCTCTTTTTCCAATATTTTTTTAATGCTTTTTTGATTACTTATGTACCTAACTTTTTTATTAATAAAGGTACATATATTTGCTTGATACTGTTATATTCTTTGACATATCAAGCAAACTTCTGGCGTTTTAATTGAAAAACAGTTTTTTTTGCAATATGTTCATTTTTATGAAAGTTAGAAACAATCGAATTAAGTGAATATGCCGTATCGCATTGTTCCTGTAGTATGAACAAACAAATCGTGGTTTTTAAGTTAAAATACTTCAGAACTTTGTTCTGATTAAACGTTTATATTATTATAAATAATACATAATTACTTACACACACAAATAGATACACACACAAACATGGAAATCTAGCCTTACAAAGATCTTCAAATTTTCTTTTGAATTAAGCCACAATTATATTTACTCGCGGTAAATTTGAAACTTTTAGATTGCATAGTAGCGAATAGACAGATGTGAACGGAGAGAAGAAAAGTTGTTAATGGAGTTTCATTAAAGTCCGACTTTTATCGAAATTCCGTAAAGCCATGGAATTATCGGCGGAAGAATAAATACGGAACAAACCGTTGATCGTAAAGATTGAGTCTTGAATAGTTCCCTCGATTACCATGAAAAACCCGAACTCGTTGAAACGGCAAGAGCAACGACTTTTCTCCTTCATCCTTGGTAGGAAATTACAGAGAGTTGTGAGCGCAAAACGTTCGGTCGACCTTCGATCATCTTTCATCTCCGATTACATCCTCTTCCGCGTTGTCCCGCGCATTTCTCGCTTCTCTTTCGGTCTATTCCGGAAAGTAATTTCTGTCGAAGATTTATCATCGCGTTTCTTTCGGTATAATGTCGCAACATTTCTTATTCGCGATAGCGACCCGAGCTTTTCCCGGTTTGTTAACGGCTTCCCAGGTAATTCAATTGTAACTGTAATGCAGTTCGCGCGGCGCAATAATCTCATCCCGGTGTCTATTGTGGACAATATCACATAATATAGGGCATCCCCAAGTGGCGCGATATTCGCATTCCTCCCGTTAATTAATACTGTAATATCATCATTGAAATTGCATCGGTATTACCGCTGAAATATTAAATCTATATTCATATATATGAATCATTGTTTATCTAAATCTATTACAATCGACAAATTATTATCATGCATTTGCAATCTTTTACAGTTAATAGATGGATTTTGATATGTGATTACAAATTGCACAATTATACACGTACATATAATCTATGTAAATTAATTTAGAAATTATATAATTATGCATAACAGCATTCTGTATTCGTACATTTATATGCTTTATATTATACATTTACGTATTTAAATCATATATTATGGTGATCATTCGTCGAAAATTTCAAGCCGATTGTTGTTGTTATTGTGTCGAAAAAATAAAAATAAAATAGAATTATTAGGTATTCCTACGCGTGCCATTGTGCTCGAAATGCTTTTATTCAACCATCGTCCGCGAAGTGAATGCGCATTACGTTTTTACAACACACCGGGAATATCAGCGAGAGTTATTTACGATATTGCGCTGCCGGCTGTAAAAGGACACCTTGATTAAACAGCCTGATTAAATACGCTCATTACATCTACCTCCATTACATGCCATGTACGTGTGCGCGTGAGGACAATTTAATTAACGTCATGCGAAAACGGTGTTGGGTTTTGTTGTTTCTATCCGTTTACTCTCTTGTTCGTTCGTTAAATTCAAGTTTCATAAATTTTCTTCATGAGAGAAATCGTCATTTGAGGCAGAAACATACCTACTATTAGCGTCATTTAAATGCTTAAGAAAAGATTATTTAAAAAAAAATTTACTTTAATGTAAAGGGGGAGAGAGAGAGAGAGAGAGAGAGAGAGAGAGAGTTTCAGAATTTTTCAGTTATAAACTGCACGATATATGTATGATACTTCTGATTGACTTTGAATAGAGAGGCGTTTTTAAATAAGTATGCGATTTTATAATTTTCACGATTACATTTTGATGAGATTCTGTTACATTATATAATAATGTATGCGTTGGGCGCGATTAGCATCGAAAGTGCCGATGTATGCATGCGATCATTAATATATACAATCATAATTAATCTTGTTTTCACGAACGTTGTTATAGAAGTATCATGAATGGATCTGATAATGAAAGGAGGAGGAGGTTTTGGAGCGTCAGGCAACGACGGAGCAATATTTTGGGGTAAATAAATTATTTTTTATTTTACTTATTATTTGCAAAATTATGTATAATTATGATTATTTAACATGAGCAACAATAATTTTTTTAAATACGTTATTCTGCAAAGTATTGCTACTTACACATATACTTTTATTTTAGAATTCAACGTACCATATAATCACAACTCCGCCGCTTATATATATCGGTGAGTAACATTACTTTTTTAATTTATCAAGATAGATCTGCGAGGAAATTATATTTAAGATAGATACATATACAGTGAGAGCAAAAAATATTCATACAAGGAAATTTGTTATAAAAAAGTTTTATTTGTAGAAAATAAACATTAATTAGCAATTTTATACAATGAATACATTCTGTTCTAACATAAACAAATGAGCTTCGCATGTATTCCTGATTTTAGAAGCTAAATTTCTCATCTGTATACTTTTGAGCATTCAAACAATACAATTTTTAATTTTCGCTTATTTTTAGATGATATATTTTGTATAATTAATACACATCATTCTGATATATGTAATTTTAAGAAACATACAGTCTACTTTATTCTTTATGAATAAATTGTTAATTATCCAATAAGAAATGATCGTTAATTAAACGTCGAATCGATGTCAAATTATGTTGAAACCATCGAATTTATATCGACATCAATTCAATGATTTATTTTTCGCTGGATAATATTTATTTTTTAAAAATAAAGTTTTTTTAAAAAATATTTTCTCTGTACGAATACTTTTTGCACTCACTATATATATGTGTACATATGTAGTGTATATCAGACATATGTTCAGACATATGTTCGCATATATGGTTAAAAGCGTAAAAATACAGTCAGATGTAACATCTCATAGCGAATGTAATATTGCAAAGTAAAGAATATGAAATGTTATTTGAGTATCTTATCTAATGTGCTGTCTGATGGGAAATTTATATAACTATAAATAATACGGATCGTACTTTACTCACAGAAGAAAGGAACATTGTGCCAAAGTATTATCGATTGCATCATTCTATCAGGATATGTAACATGTAATTTCACATACGTATGTTTCTCACATCAAGGAGTCGATCGTGCATATACCTATCAATTAGTCTACTGCACTTTGTGATCTCTCCATTCTGATGTTAGCATAAAAGCATCTTTTTTTTATCATGAATAAATTGCATGCCTATAGAAAACATATCGTCAACAATAGGCTTGATAATATACGTCCTATCGAATATTAAATAGTGCTCTCGATTGGATTATAAAATAAAATCGAGAAATGATTTTGCTTGTGGCATGGAATATATTACGATATTAAAAGAATTGTAAATAGAGCACGAGTTTGAATTTTGGAAATAATTACATAACGAGGTTTTCCACCTTCTTCAGTTATTATTAAGCAGTAAAAGTTGTAACGGACAATTTATAAAATGTCTGTTATATTTTTTGTAAATTATATTAGAAAAATGAGTGATAATTGCAAATTTTTCCATAAGTAATTCCATAAATAATTCTTTTTAAAATAATTTTTTAAAAGTTTCGTGATATCTTTTGCATTTCAAGATATGACTAATCGATAGCCAAATACCTTCGGTATAATTTCGAGAACAAAAAGGAAGAAATTCTTACGAAGATGTGGTAAATGTTGGATAAAGTTCGCGATGCGGATAACTTCCAAACTGGAAAGTTTGTGCGAGCTGTCGCGAACACTTTCAAGTGTACTCTGTGGCTTTCGATCGACGACAGGAAATATTAATATCGCAAGCTCATATCGAATTTTCACGTGATAACTCCTTGTATTCGAATATTACAGTTGACGTTGCTGCGCGAATCGAGATAAAAGTTTGCTATTGAATATACCACAGGAATAAGATGACGAAGACGGAGGGGACTTTGACGTCTATTAAATTACAAATATTTTGCTATGTTACTTATATTTCATATAATTGATATAGCATAAAATTAAAACATACATGATAATACTGATAACTCCAAAGTTTATTCAGAATTTGTATAAATTAGTTTTGATAATTTTAAGAACATGTTTCGAAATATTAAGATACATAAGAAAAATATTGTGAAAATTATGTTACATATTTAGAAATTTGAAGAAAAAAGATTTAGAAATGCTGAATAAACTGTACAAATATATTACAAGTCATTTAAAGATCATTTCCTTTTTCAGGGGAAAATATTGAGCAGTATATTTAGATAAAAGATAACAAATCTCTAATAGTATCTTCCTTATTATGTACTTAAAAATTTGAAAAAATATATATTAGGAAAATATATGGATAAAAATTTTATTACATAAATAACTGAAATATTATGACAAAATTTTATTTTATTTTATTCTGGAAACGAATAAGTGGCGTGTTGCAAATAATCCAACAAACGAATCAATTATAAAACAAATAATTTATACGTTTCTGAACGATGTAGTGACGGCGGTCGTAAAATTATGAGAAGTTCTTTTGATGCTCTTTCGGTTAATAATTAATTACGATCTCTGCTTGGTTCATGTAGAAGCGAAATTAATACGAAAGCAGCGGCGTAACAAGCTAGTCGACGAAACCGAACGCGTAAGTAAGTTAAAGCACTTTTGAATTCATAAAAGTCCAACTTGTATACACACAAACACACAAACACACACACACACACACACACACACATACACACACATACACACATACAGGTTATACTTTTTCTATCTTTTCTCTGGTTGTTGAACGTGCCGGGCGTTTTAAGATAAAACCTTTTTGCGAAAGCTTCTTTTGCTTCGCAACTTTCGAACTTTCTTCTAAAATTACGACAGATGACTTTTGACCGTGTTCTTGCACTGTATTGGTATGTACGATATTTCGGAATATATAAGTATCGAGTGTATATATGTTTTTATAAAACCGACACGTATTTTCTACGCGAATTTAATACTAAATGTGACTAATTAAATATGAAGATCTCATGAAAATACTTGTTAATTTTATTTAATTATTTTAATGTATTTCTTCTCATTTATTTTATTTTACTATTTCAATCGTAAACTCTAAAAAGCATAATTTTATCACTATTAAAATCATTATTAAAGTAACGCTTTCATTTCTCAAAAACACAATAAATAACGTGTTTAATATTAGAATAACTAGTCTTAGTACAAAATTAGTGCCAAAAGAATACATTTTTAAATTAAAGTAATTTGTACAGATCACTTGCAAATATATTAGAACTGTAAGAAATAAGTATTCTGTTCTTAAATCTAATATAATTATTATTATACACTGAAACTTGTTAAACAACAAGATTTAATATAATGATCATTTTAATAGATTCATATCCAATTTTGAAGTTAATTGTCCGAAAAAATGATTGAATCGGTTTTAGGTATTGACATTAGAACTCATTAAAATACTATATCGCTTTGTACGCTTGTTCATCCGCACTCGTCATTGGGAATTTTAATTCCGGGTGATTTTGCGAAAATCCGATTGCTAAATTAAATCGTGGCAATTAGCTGATTGCATAGAGTGCCTCGAGTCATCGAGGGCACCGAGTACGCTCTGCGAATATCGAAAAATATATATCGAATACCCACAGAATCTTGTTATCAGCTTTATAAATGAGTCTCTCTTGTCCATTCACTTTATATACAAGGATGATTAGTTTGAAATTAATAATACATCTTCCACAAATTCACAATCAAATTTTTTTATAAAAAATTGCATTATATAGTATGTATGAAATTAATTTGAGGTCTGATTAGGAAAAGATTTTCATGAATTAGCAAACTTTCAAATAATAAATTTGATTAATTACTCAATATTGAAAATGAAATACACAGTTCTTCTAGAAGTTAATTAATTATTTATTGAAAATTAAATAAAATAATTTGAAAAATAAAATTAAGCTTTTTACGCGAGATTGTGTAAATGATAAAATTTATTTCTTATCTAATTTTTTAATTGATACATATATAGAAAATATTTTTGTCTTCAATTTTTTATTAATAAAAGATAATGAATATCACATTTGCACGAAGAGCAAAATATAACGACATGACGAGACTTGATCGTGTTATATCATTCCGTCTCGCTAAACGAATGAATGTGATACGAAACCTGCGTTTCAGCTGGGCAATATTCAAATTTCCCTTGACGAGGATTTTAATGAAATCCAAGAGAACTGTGCACATGATCCTTCCTCTCAGCTCGGTGGAATAATCGCCGGCTTAATGCGCGCTCACAACCGACTTTGCCTCCAAGTCTGGATGTTAGTTCTTCTCCGTGCTGCTGCTCGCGAATTTTAATCGAGAATCGTACCAGCTCGAACGCGTACCAGAAGTTACGAATAGAAGGGTATGGGAAGAAGAGGGCTTTAACTTCGCTCCGAAACTGGATTTCCTCGAGAAACTCGGACTCATTTTCTACAAGCGATTCGTCGAAAAGTCGCTGCGAGAGTTGCTTATTTTAAAAGCGTCGGCAGAACGGAACATTTCAACGATTATGAGAAGAAATCTTACTCTTATTACAGACATTTGAAGAGAGCGCGCTTCGTCGTTGAGTTTTATATAAATCGTTGAGTTTTATATATATCGTGTTTTCAAAACGAAGATGGTATAAATTAAAACACTTCAGTATCTATTAAAATGAAAATTAAATACTTTTAATTTTGAAAAGTCACATTAAAATTATATTCAAAATATTATAGAATTATAATTATATAACAGCTATATTTAGAATATTAATATATGAGGAGCGTTTACATTTAAATTATAATTTATTAATTTATTAATAATAATTAATTATAAATTATAATTTATTAATTATAATTTAATAATTGTACAAAAAATAAACAGGAACTCAGCAATGTGTGTGTAAGTCATACTATTTTTAACTAGTTTCTCTAGTTTTCAATATAAAATCGGCATTTGTTTTGGCAACTTTTACATATTCCTTGCGAAAAAATCTTTTCACTGCATAGAAATACAAAAGTTGCCGGAACAATAGCGCTCGTATACTGAAAGCCAGAGAGTCTACGTTGAAAAATATGACTCATAATATGTGCTGCTGTGTTTCTTTTTGCATATCCGTTGAATTATAATTTAAATGCAAATATTTATCTTAATAATATTATCTTATGTAAATAAATATGTTATCTTTTTGTAAACACTAATTATCAAAGCACAATATAAATATTTTACGACGATTGATATATTTTGATATGTTTGATTACAATACGAATTTATTAAATAAATTGTGCATATAGTTACAATCGTAAGCTGAACATTATATCGTTTCGTTGTTATATTACTTAATATTTTTTTATTATTTACAAATATTTCAAAATTTCTTGTTTTTATTAGTAAGAAAAACTTGAGATAAGGCAAAATATAAAAATAAAAGAAATATGTTTCTCCGTTGAACAATGCAAAATTACCTTAACGTCATTATTCAATATTAACCTAGAACGTCGTGAAACTTTAATGAAAAGCGCATTACGCAGAAAGTCCCGCGTGGTAAGCCCGACAAGCTCGAACTCGAGCGTCTGTTTCCAACTATATAGATCGGCTTCGTTGAGAGGTGTGACATCTGTGCATCGCGTGTCCTCCCTTTACTAAGTTAATTATACTTTCAAATTGCACTTTGTGTCTATTTACAAGCACTTTGCCAAGTTTCGGATGTCCAATCCGCGGTGGTGTGCCATATATACATATACATATAATATGACAAGAAAACTTGCTAAGATAAATATATATCTTTAACATATGCTAAATGTAACATCCCCCGAATTAGGTTTCTGCTAATGAAATTGTTCAAAATACATTTACAAAAAATATATATATTAAGTATGTAAAAAATATTATATTTACATATATGTATACCTACACATATAAAATTCATGAATAAAATTCTGTAGATTTTTGTTGAATTTTTTTAAAAATTAGAAACATCAAGAGACTTCAGAATTTTATCCGATACATATGTACATATTTTTATACATCTATCTTTGACATGCATATTTATTACATTTAATTTGTATATTTACCCACAATATTTATTACACAATATTAATATATTTAATAGATAATTATTTATTTTTTTAAAGTAGACTCTGTCTCCTATTCTGAATAAAAAATTAAATCGCGAATGATATTAGAATCTCGTTATTGCACGTTTACGATTTTGCTAATTCAAACTCGGGAAAAGCTGTGCTTTTACGGTTAAGCTCGAAATATTCAACCAGGGCCAACCTCTTTTCTGTTATAGTGCGACCTTTCGAGCTTGAACTTTCCAACAATTAACAGAGTCTCGCTCAGCAAACTAATTGAGTTTTCCTTTCAATTATCTGCGACCCCTCCCGACAATTACTTTTATATCCGTCTCTCTCTCTCTCTCTCTCCTCTCTCTTTCTCTCTCTCTCTCTCTCTCTCTCTCTTTCTCTCTTTCTCGTATCATATTCCTTGTCGACTTCGTATTTTCCAATCGCTTCAAAGTCCATCCTAAAGTAAACGGATCCGCGAATACCTAAAGGATGGTAGCCTAAGCTAACCTGACTGAGGTTAACTTCTTTACTGAGTTTAGATAAGAGGGATCGGGGCTAAAGTCGCAACCACCGTCTGTTCAATTTTTACTCTTTTTTTTCTTACCGTTCTATTTACGGTCGTGAAGAAGATTGTGCGGTTCTTGCCGAATCCTTCAGCGAAGGTAGGACGACGACCGAGAACAATTCTGAGAGTTCAATAGATCGTATCAGCGATAAGACGTTTCCGATAACCGGTATACTACAAAATCACGAATTGTTCTGAAAAAGAGGCTGGAATGTAGTAAAGAATATCTGATAGAATTAACAATAGTCTCCATGAGATGAGGCAATTTTTGAATAACGGTATAAGAGAAATGAAAATAAATTCGTTTGGCACATTTAAAACTCAAACATATGTCTGATTAATGTCCAATTACTGTAGAATTTATAAAACTTTTTCTTTGCGATAAATTTTACAGAATTTTTAATTTTAATTTTTTTTAATTTCAATAATTCTAAAGTTAACATTTTTAATTTCAATTTGATTGTGCCAAAAACTGGAGCATGGATGTGCTAACGAATTAAAAGTTTGAATATTATATCTACATTCAATAATACTATGAAAGTATAATATAATTAAAATATGGATAGAAAAAAATATCAAACAATAAACGTTATTTTTATACGGAAATTCAGTTAAAAATTTACTTAAATATAAAAAAGAAAAATATAATTGCATAAGGTAATTAATTTGGTTTGCATAAAGTAATTAATTTGGTCTGCATCAAACAATTCATACACCGAAAGGATGGTGATTCGTTATTCTCATTAATAGACCACAAAATAATTACGCCGGGAGACACGATTAATAGCGTCAGCATCCTCTGTGCGGAGCACGCACGTAATGACCACGCCGGTCGTGATCGCGAGACGTTGGAGGGGGGGAAAGGATTAAGTGGGAAAGCGACGTAACGCGTGCGAGAACTGGAGAAGTAGTAAACTTCGCGAGAGTGTGTGACGTACACACGCGTGTGTTGCGCGCCGAGAAACACGAGACAGAATCACGAAGCACTTTGAGTCGGCACGCTCGTGAGCGATCGTCCTCCTTCATTCATTTCACGCGATCACGCTCTCAGTTGGTGAACGTGGCTCGTGGATCGCGATCGATTGCGTATATTGGGTTAATATCTCGACGACGTAGTGTTTGGAAAGAGCGAGTCAGCATGCCGTTCTTCAAAAAACTCCGCAGATTTTCCCGCCATAAAAGTGAGTCTTTTTTTTCTGTTTATCGATTGTAAATTCGATTATAAATGTAGAATAAAAATACGAAGTTCGTTTTTCTCGATTGTTACTTTTTACGTCAGTACATAGAAAGAACGATTTGCATCCGAAAATAATTTTGTTGAGTTATGAAAATAATTACGTGGGAATTTCAAGCAACGCTACAAAAAATTTTTATATTCTAGCATTCAGTTTGAACGTCCTATACATAATTATTTTGATTATTTTGTCCAACAAAATTATTTTTAAATCTGTATCTAGTTAAATTTTTTAATACTTCAGCAAAATCCTCATTTCGGTGTAAATTGTTTCTTACTAGTCTGCAATTAAGTTACGTAATTTGTAATGTTATTCTCCTTTCATAATTTTTTTCACTCGATGCAAAGTTAAAGTCCGACATTTCCTCTTATCGCATTCTACGTGACAAAATTGAAATTATTATAATCTTCAACGTATATATAAGTTCTTATTATCTTCTACGATATTATATTTTTAGTTCACAGAGGGCAATCTTAAATTCGTTATTTCAGTACACGAGATTATTTTCATCTAATTTATAAAAAATTCTAGTCCGAGGTCGTTTTTATTCGCCGCTCGACATTCTCGATATAACGTGCGACGCTATTTCCTCTCGGCTCCCGTCTCGCTAAGTAGCACATCTCTTCGACTAAAGTCGTTCGTAATCGAATTCCGTCCCGGGACGAAGGAGAGATTCTCGAAGCGCTGCTCGACGGCGCGCTTCCTTTAAGGGCGCGCGCCTCGATTCGAGGACCATCGCCTTCGTCTTAATGCAGTTTCGAACTGATCGGGACATGCCGTTCCCTCGGAAGCCAGCGAATCAGCATTTGCGGTGTAATTTGCACGACAACGAGCTCAGCTGCTGCCAAATGAAACACTTCCAGGCGACGCGATCTTCCCCGCCGATTATCGCGCACCGATCGTCGTAATCAATGTAACGGTGTTATTCAAGACTGGCATTGATTCAAAGTACAGTTGGAAATGCAACGAAACCACCGATTACGCTGAATAAACATGATTGAATAGCTAAATGGTTATTGAACAAATAGTAATCGTCATTAATGCTGTGACTAATTAGAGTTGAATTTACTAATCCGTGTGCAAATTTCAGGCATACAATAGATTAAATCAATTAAGCGAAATAATTTTATTTGCCTTGGCTATAAGGTAATATTTTTTGCAATAAGTAATTTACATATTATTAAGATGCTTATTATCATTATTATTAAAATTAACGACCGATCTAATTTAAGATATTAATATTTCATCTGCGTTTCAAGTTTGACAAAGTGAATCGGCGCGCAATTTATAAAAACTAAAAAAATGTATTAGCAAAAATTTACATATTATTAACCTTTAACCAGAAAATAGAATTATTTCTTTTAATTAATTTTTCGATCTAATTTCAAATTATAATAATAAATTAATACATATTTTATGATTTTTATATTCGATTAAATATGATATAACGTAAGATAATATTTTAAAGTATTATCTTACGTTACATTATATTTAATCGAATGTAAAAATCATAAAATATGTATTAATTTATTATTATAATTTGAAATTAAATCGACAAAAATTAAAAGAAATAATTCTATTTTCCAGTTAAAGCTTAATAATATTAATATGCAAATTTTTGTTAATACATTTTTTTAATCTTTATAAACTGTGCGCCGATACAGTTGATTAATACAATTTTATTCTTTTATACAGTCGATTATGATTTTTACGTTTAATTAAATGTGACATAATGTAGAATAATACCTTATTAAAATGATGCTAATATTTTTTAAAATAAAATGTTTAATCTATTTAGAAATTATTCATGATTTGGATACATCAAACGGTTCTTTCCCCGAATATTAGATAAAATTAAGTCTTGAATGTTTCATTTCGGATGTTATATACGTGTTAAAAGAATAACATTTTCAAATTTGTATTTGTACAGATCTTTACTCTAATATTTCGTTAAATGTTTTCACAGAGATTGAAAGATAAATTATGCGAGTGGTATTCTGACGCACAAATTAAAAATTGTCTTTTGCAATTGTTCGTTGAATTAATGCTCTCGTACGCTACGGTCGTTCATTTTTGTGTAAATGTAAAAAAATCGCACGCAGTTTTTGTCCCGATTTTATCGCGAGATTGCGTTGCCCTGCCTTACTATGGAATAAACGGCGCGTATATCGAACGTGATGAAATATTGAAATCGCGTATACGCTCGTTTGTGAAGATACGAGTGCGACGTACATTGTGCGTTGTCGCGCATTCTATTTTACAGTGACAACGCCATGTTTACAGTTGTCAAGCTATTCGCGTACATCAATCCTCGCTACGTTCTCACGCTCGGAATAAATATCGATCAATATTTATTGCGGGGTGTTTGAATTCCACACGTTCCGTTGAGATATAGTGCTCTGAAAATAATAACGCAAATGCGAATTGCGCAATTATGACGAGAAATTCAAAATATTTCCAAGAATTATTATTGATTGTTTGGCTAGAAAACTGATATTTATTGATTTTAATTAAGATAATATTACTTTTTCTCCTTAATATCTGTTTTATTTTAGTAATTTTCAACTCAAATCCATATTTTTACAACTAATTTCGAGAGAATCGTGATGAAAGGAAATCGCGATTGAATGTAAGATAAAGAATTCTAATTCATCACTGTTCAAAGATAAATTTAATAAGGAAATATCAGAAAGGAAGAATTTAATCAAGTATATAAAACAACGTATTCTTCTCTTTTTGAAAGATGACTTATTACATTGCTGCGGTATTCAATAACTTGCGTTACAAAGAGATAATTGAGCAACGAGTACGAGATCAACGAGATCAGAAACAACATGTCAGCATTCTGTCAACAGTATTTTTTTGCATTCAATATACATCGCGTATCTTATAATTATGTATCGTTATTGCTCACGCGTAATTTCCTTTCACTTATAATGGCTAGATGTGGAGTTTTAAAATAATTTTGCACGAGCCTTTTCGCTAATTTATATTTAACGACGATAATTCGGCGCCATGATGTTTTCTTGTACCAGTTTCCTACGCTGCAGTTTTCTTGTACCATGTAATTTTCTTCTGTAGCGTTCTTTCTTTTTTCTGCGTGTGGCTGCTTTACATAATAAACGCAGTTTTCACTTTTCGCCAATGAGTTCTGTCAGAAATCGGTCGATGGTGTAATTCGTCGATCGTAATCTCGCTTCCTCGAATTCGTGATAGCAAGAATCGTTTACGAATTCATAAGTATTGCAATATTCATAAGTATTGCATCAGTTATTTCAGTTTTATTTTAAAAGAAATATTGTTGATCTCGACATTACTGTAAGAATTTCTCAGAAAATTTAGAAATGTTGGAACAAATATTTCTTCTAGAAAACTCGGATATATGTTCTCTTAAAGAAAACGACATATATAAAATGTTTATTTGTCCGTTTCTCTCTCTCTCTCTCTCTCTTTGTAATGTTTTTTGACTCTGACAATTTATATGTAATGTATATTCATCAAGAAATTACATATTGTGGTTATTATTAAATTTGCTCATTATTAGTCATCATTATTAATCATTTAAATGTATTTTAATTATTATTAATGTATGAACATAAAATATATATATGTTATTGCAGTGCAGTTTTTTAAAATAAAAATGTGAGATTTAAAAATGAAGAAATATAAAGAAAGGAATATAGTATAAATATATACATAAATTTTTTATTAAGAAAATTTATCAGTTTAACTGTGTGCGTGCACTCGAGAAAAATTTATTTTATATTTCAATCTTAACCTTAAGATTTGCTTTTTCCTTTCCGTTTTTAAATTACATAAATTTCGTTCTTGGCTAGAATATGCTTCCATTTTTCCAGCAATACAATGTCTACGATGCGCCACAGCGGTGCATCAGTCAACAAATTTACAGTTCGCGCATATGCTTGCATGTGCTCGCAAGTTTACATCATCTGGCGTCGTCGTTTATTCAAATACACGCGAGCGTGCGCGTTCATCATTTCGGTGACTAGAGTTCCGTCCTTTTCGGCGAGCTGCACTGTTAGAATATCGCTCATATTGCGTGTCTGTGTGACCCGACGGAAATTCATTTCCCATCTCGAAACGTCGCCGTTAACCTTTATGGTCTTGAAGCAGTAGCAAAGTAATAGCACTCGCAAGAAGTAGATTAATCAATGTAGCGTGCGCCTTTGTGCAGCTACACGAGTTGATGCTATAAAGCGCCTAAAAATATTACGATAAAATGAGAGGAGAACGGTTAATTTTCTGAAAAGTTAATTTTTTTAATCATAAACGTCAATGTTTGCATACATATTGCTGGGATAAATTGAAATAAATAATATAGTATTATAATGAATATTATTTGTGCTTCATTAAACTTAATGATTAAATAAAGACACAATAAATAAAGAATACGTTCATCTGTCAATTAATAGAAACTGTATTAATTGTGTTTTGTAGAATTAATTAAATTTAAAATTATTACGAAAAGAATAATAGGATACATGTTAGAAATGGAAAGGGAGAAAGTAAGAATATATAGAGCATTTACTGCATGTAGAAACCGATTTTAACGTATTCAGATTTTAACAATTCATCATGAATTTCATCAAAAATTAAATAAAAATTCCGATCAGAATATATATGTATAAATTAATATTATGTATCGAGTTTAATAATACTTTCAATGTCCCATTTTTTATTTTATTTAGGAGGTTATATTTATTATTGAAATTTTAAAATTATTATAGATTGGATTTATTTTCAATATTCTGGATTATGAAATAAATTCAGAATATTGAATTAATTTTAGAAATTTCGGATTATCAACGACTTGAATTTATTTTTAGAAACATCATTTAACAGCCTAAAATTATCGATTAATCTACAATTTACGTCCTTTTCATGATCTTAAAATCTGAGGCCTTAAACTTTTCCGTCCTGAAAATAGCATTGCGCATATAGCAGTTGAAATCCGGCGATGAAATCTAGAGTCACGTTCGTGGAAAAGTTCAGTGCAGACAGCTTAAGGATTGTAAATGTTTAGGAGTGCAGCTCGTCGCGGCTGAAAATTTCAAATCCCTTATCGTACATTTTGCTCGATTTCTTGGGCAGCAGCCGTGAGTTTTCTTTCGGGTTCTCGCTGCGAAGAAGGATTTACCGGCGAGATTGAGATTTCATGCACATCTCGGTATCGTTAACCTTAATCCATTTATTCTTTGCCGTTAAATTATACGGAAAATATACAATTTGTGTATATTATATTGTTTAAATATGATCTTATCAAAATTAAATTATTTTCGGTAAATTCGATTCATAACTACAAATTTAATTATCTTATAATTTTTTAGTGAGATATGTAATAATTTTAACTCGTCAACTATTGCATCATATTGTCATCTGCTTTTTTTATAATATTATTAATTATAACATTTTTTTCTTTTATTCAAGTAATTTTTGCCGTTTAAAACGTGTACTACAAAACAAATTCGTAAATTTCTAATTTGAAAAAGCAATTTTAACTTGTCACACATATATAAAAACTAACACATTGCTTAAAAGAATTCTAGATTAATAACAATGCTTAAAAGAAATCTATCTCCATCAAATGTTTAATTTTTTTTCTAGATTCGCGTTAATTTTTTCGGACCGATCAATTTTTCACATTCTATTATTAGTGAAGATAATAGCACAAGTGCGTTCACGACAGGCTTTTCTTCATTGAAGCGAGAAAGATTAATATCGCTCTTCTTCCGCTTTCAAAATAACAGCAGAAGCAGCAAAAGTGAGTTTATTTGTTGGTGCGTTTCGTGTTTCAAGCAATTTTATTTCGCTTTAACGATAAATAATGTTGTACTTCATATTGCCATCGCGAAATTGTGTAATTTATATCCGCCTTTTACATTATGTCTATTGCAATATTTGTGCGCCGATTATGTCGTCCTCAGTAGCATTGCAAAATATTATTGCGCTTCAGGCGATTTTTAAATCTAGCAAACGATATGCATTGTTGCATATTAGATAACGCATGAGAATATGCGTTGCGATCTTGTATTAATGCAATTAGCGTAATCGATAATCGTGTGTGATAGCGGATGATTAACTCTTTATTTGCATTATACTATATAAGTTATGTAAACTCTTTCTCTATCTCATATTTTACTGATATATTATTAATTGCTTTGCATATCAATATATTATTATTTGCTTTGATTTTCATTTTTTAAGTATACACAATTTTTATTGAAACAATGTTTCTTGAAAATTATTGCGAATTGGGGATTAGAGATATTTTAAAATTGTACAAAATCATATGAAATTCTTCAAAATTCTATGAAAGATTAATTAATCTTTAAATTAAATTAATTAAAAAATTAATAAGTTGTATTATCCGACTCTATCACGAGAGATATTAAATAAGAAAAGATAGTAAATTTATTAATTATGTAATTGTATAATTATGCATTTTATAATTTTTTTCTAGGGATAAAAATATAAATAGTTTAGAAAAATAATAATTATTTTAATCTTGCAATAAAAATATGAATAGTTTAGAAAAAAAAAATTATTTTAATTTTGCATCAATTACGTTAAAATCATCCCTGCCATTTTTGTTTAATATAAAAAATTGATTATAGATAATTAAATATGTATATAGTTTATACTAATATATGTATATTCAAATTAACGGGATCTATAACTAAAAGTGGAAATATTTATCTTTTTCTTGTAATATTTTCAATTTTCGTTTTTTAGTATAAACCCTGCGGAATTCTTTTTTATTTTTATAAGGAATTATATAACTACGAAAAAATGCTAGATCTCATTATTTCTTTTTTTACATTAATAGACTGTCTAATTTCATGGATATCTAAAAGTGAGATCTCTGAAGTTAGTACATTCTATTAAAAAAAAAAAAAAAAAAAAAGGGAATTTTATAAATTACACACACACTTACACACTCTCTCTCTCTCTCTCTCTCTCTCTCTCTCTCTCTCTCTCTTTTCATAGTTTTACAATTTCTTATAAAAATAAAAAAGAGTTCCGCATTTTTTAATATATTAAAAAACCAAAATTTAAAATATAGCGTGTTAACTTTTTAAATTTAACATAATATTTCCCCTTTAAAGTTCAAGAAAAAGTAAATATTCCATTGTTATTCAGAAATGGTTAACCTATATTCATTAAAGTTTTTTCACTCATTGTCACTATGGTATGTAATATCTACCATATAAACGTTGAATGATTTTTTTGTACACGCTGTATAAAGAATTTATATCGCGATTGTTTCGAACACACATTATATGCAATTCTCATAATTAGCTTAACATGAATAATAGCAAAATTTATTGCAAGATCATGCAGTTATTATGTACATATTAATAATGCAATAAAGATGATTGATCTTCGACTAAGAATGAATTCTCGAAGACTTTGAGATTCGTCGACATAGCAAATCGCGGGATCAAGTTCAATACGTATTGCTTCGTATTACAAAACCTATCATGGAGTTTCGACACATTTTTGCGTCGCATAATATTTATGTTCTTATCATGCTAAATTGCGAAAGTCTCTTCATACAGTAGCGGGTCACGAGGTTGACCTCCACAAATTAGTAAAGGCGATTATAATTGTTACGCATCGTAATATACTTTATCGATAACTACGTAATTCAATCCGTCACTGCGAAATTCCGTCAGTCATCGAATATACAGTTAAATCTTTATTAACAAGGATAAATTACGCCGTATTAATTACGCTTATAACGTTTACAAAATATTAGTGGGATTTAATATATTATTCTAAATATTATAGATATAAATATTATTCTAATGTACATTTTTATGAAAGAAAATAAAACTTTAAAATCAATTTATTTGGATGATTGTTGATGTTTTGGATATTTATGAGAAATTATTAATATAAATAATTAATCAAACAAATATATTAACGG
Organism: Acromyrmex echinatior; assembly: GCF_000204515.1. The sequence goes on along the minus strand of NW_011627245.1, from coordinate 627,984 downwards.
TTCCTTTTAACTTTTCTCGTGTTTGACAAATATTCATAAATTGAAAGATTGTATAATATATACTATTAATTTAAATGATGCGATAATCGGATAATTAGAATGAGATTCGTCAGATCACGGAGATGCTCGACATGTGTTACAACCAGAACTAATAAAACGAGTATAATCATATGAGAGCTGGTAATTTTCGTTAATGTGCGAGATTGGCGATTATTCAACACGCGCGGCTCGTCTATCTATCAGTCATGTCTGTGACGCGGTACATCAAAGGCAGTAGAGAAATCAGTATGTTTGATAAGCTCGTTGGCTGGAAATATATTCGAATAGCGAGTGTAGCGACAAGGACGCGAAATATTGTCGTTGACGGTCGCATCGATGAATTTAATCCAGCGTTAGCATATCTAAGGTTGATATTTCATGTGTCGTACGACAAAGCTTTTCAAGCCTGTTGATTGGCTGCAGGAGGTCTTCGGACTTTTCTATTCTATAACCAACAAATGGTTTAAAAAATTCAAAAAGTTTATCGACACATAGAATATTAGTCTAAAGTATATAAACGGCGATCTTCGAACTACAGAAAAAAAATTTCATCGGCATTTCTTTGAGTGAGGCTAAAAATTACAAGAAGGAGAAAAAGAAAAGTGAAAAAGGAAGAGATACGGCTGAATTTAGAGGTGTTTCTCAACAGTAGAGGCAAAAAAGCTCTCAAGGATGATCCTTTCTTAGCAAACATTTAGATAAAAATTTAATTATGAGGAGATATGAGGTTAAAGGATTATGTTAAATTAAAGTATGATTTATGATTACTGAATGAAGTTAAAGTAAAGTAAATAAGAACGAGTAGACAATTTTAGTAATGAGCTTTAATTTAATTAATAAAAATTACATAAGTTTACATTAAGATTATTAAAATATTTATAATTAAGATTCCGGTAGAAATCATTTCCATCCGTCTTTCACATATTTTAGCATTAATATGCTTTACTTTCCTGGTACTCTAGATTACGTTTTTGGTTGAATATCAGACACAGAGCATGAATTTGAAAAGGAGCTGTCTCCGAACTTGTGTTACACAAGTTCATCCTTTAGTCATGACGTTTCAAAATTTTGCCATGTCTCTCGCACATCTACTATGCAGCATTACTTTGCCTCTTTGTTCTAGCTTTCGCGGATTGTCCGCGTTTCAGTCGACGACGTATTTCTACTTGTTCGTTCTCGTGAGAGAAAAAGGAAACGAGGATTATGAATCGATCGTGAATCTCGCGCCGAGCTTTTGTGCTTCTCGCAAGATTCTTCGTGAGAGATCAAGCACCGGACTACTACATTCGTCATTCTCGGTTTTTTCCGCACCTGTCGTAATTCCATTATTCTAGAATTGCTACAATCCGCGAGCGGGATGTATAATTTTTTCGCTTACTATGGAAAATTCACGGGTTTTTCCCGCGGTATATTATTCTCTCGCGAATACTGTCCACGATATTCATGAATTGAACCATTCGTGGTTCCATTCTCGTTTTCTATGACAGTAGGAAACGAACGATTGTGCGCGGTAAGTTATATTTTTTGTAAAATATTCATAGATACCTCTGTATGCTATTTATCTTTAAATGATATTCCTTGAATTTTTATAAAACATTTTTTATTAAAAATTAAATAATGAAAACCGAGTGTTATGCAGTAAATAACTTTGAAATGTTATATGGAAGTAAAATATTTTATATTGGTCTATCTCGGTCTATATACGTTCATCAAAATAAAGTTGATTATACGCGAAAGGCTTGAAGAGAAAATAACGCTACCGTTTGCGACGTGCCAGGTACGCTATTTGTTTGTTAGCGTTGAAATACTGTGCTGAAAGTTTTTACGAGCATAAATCTATGTTAGTTTTTACTTTCATCAGGTTTGTGTACATGAATGCATAACGGAGTATCGGAGACTTAAATAGTCGACGAGGAATGACAAATGCGAATGCTTTTAATACAGACTTTGATCGATGACTTCTTGTCGATTTTCACAGAGAACGGGTAAGCATGAGTTGACCTCGTTCTTGTTACATTTTCCGATAGGAAAATAAAGGAACTTTCTCGGTGCGATTTCGTGCCTGGAATTATAAAGAGCGCCTCTTCTGACTGTCGCCGAACTCGGTTATAAACGGCTTTTACGATAATAATGCGTCGACATCGTGAAAAATATTTTAATACGTTACGTTTTTCTATTATATATAACATATAATAAAAAAATATATACATCAGTAATATATGTAAAGGTAATAATCGGTAACAATAATATTATGATCGATATCGATCAAGATTCTGATTTTAATTCTAAATACTATTTGAAAGAATGTAAAATTAAAAAAAAACTACATTTTCCATCAAGAAAATTGATTTTCCCGTACACATTTTCTCATTTACATGAAATAAATTGCAATTCACGGATTGGTGATACATTTAGGATCGATTCTATTTTAGTTTTTTTCTTTCGCTACTTTTCCAATCAATCCTACTACTCTCTCTTTGTCATAGTCATTCTGGATAATCATTTTTTCCGAACAACAAGGAACAGGACAATGGTAAGAGAGTGAATCGTAGGTGTCCCCCGAGAAATTACTTGATTTCCGAGAGAAGAGAATTTGTGCGAAAGTTCGCCCTTTCCAGCCGTTTTTTCTTCCATCCGATTTTCTTCTCTCCTCGTTTTTTTGCCCCTCTCTCTTTCTTTCTCTCACCTTTTTTTTAGCGGAAAAAGCGTTCTCGAGCCCTTCGCTACCGTGAGATTTACGGCTTTTGCGTGGCTCTTCGAGAATACGAACATCACCGCATCCGCCTTGTAAAAACAAAGATAGTGGCAGGGACGCACGTAGAAATTTGGGATGAATATTGGGCGAAATCATAAGATTACGTACGTGAATTCACGATCTTGAAAAAGCAAAAAACTTTAAACTACGTTGGTTCGAAACTACGTTGTTTCGATTCGACAATCACAAAATCAACTAAACAAGACGATATCCTAAAATTCGAGCATTACAATGTTTTTGAGTTTTTACAAATTACTATTTTTTCCTTTTTTATTGAACTTTATATAACAGTAAAATTTTTCCTTTAATCTACATTAAATTAAAAAGAAATTATATATAATTTGTTAATCTCAACGTAATGATTACCTCATAATATTTTATTTGATATATCTTTATCATATTCATTTGTGAAATATGTCAAGATACATTTGTCAAATAATAGAGACGGTTCAAATATTTTTCTATGCGCCCCTGAAGGGCAGACCTGTTCGCTTCAGCGTCGTATCTTTTTCTTCAGCGTGCTCACGTCCTAACTAAGAAGAATGGGATGCACGCTTTTCTGTTTTCGATCGTGAATGGCGAAAGCATCGCGTTATCCTTCGAATGAAAAGATAATAATATCCCTTCGAATGAAAAGATAATAATACATTCATAAAAAATTCTCAATTATTGATAAAGAATAATCAGATGGGTTGGAAAAGAATAAACATTAGCTTTCCATATAGGAAATTTAACTCTTACATTGGACAAACGAGCAGAGATCTAGAAACTCGTATTAATGAGCACAGAAATCATATTAATAGAAACACGATGCAAAATTCCGTAAATAACAGATCACAGAATAGAATCATCACATTTTGGGAGAATATACCAATTTTAGACGAAGAAAAGAATTGCAATAAGAAATTAATTTCGGAGATGATTACACATTAAAAAACAGAAAAATGGGCTAAATTTAAAAAACGACACAATGTCATTAAATCCGTTATATGATAATGTGTTTACACAAACATGATGTTCCCACTTTTTAAGACTTTTCGTATATTATCTACTTCCGATCTTGTCTCTCAGTTAATATGACGAGCCATCAACATTGACATACGTTATTTTATGTAACTTTTAACTTTATAGCCTATTATAATTGACTAAAATAATTTTAATTTATGACACAGTAAACTTGCAAATCTAATGATAGCATCTGAACTCAATGATTATGGTTCGTTGCATTTCGGTAATTGCATGTAAGTAAAAATAAGTAATAAGACTAGTATAATTAATTATAATTAAAGTATAATTAATTTATTGAGAAAAAAAGAATATTTATAGTCCGTTCTTGCAATAATTGTTTTATCTAATTGATCATGAAATTGGATATGCGAGAAATTGATACTCGTACTATTTTACTATAACACGATATTTTATTATGAATTTATGTACTAAAGAGGATCCAAAATTGAGGATCGAAATGTTTATATTGATGATGATTTATATAAACCAATAAAATAAATTTGCATATATAACTAGTGCTCGGTTGAAATTGGTATTTTATCATTCTTTGATTTATTCTTGAAAGCTTAAAAATTTTATTTTCTTTAATTTAATCTTACAATACAAAGTACAATTTGGTGCTTTATCCGTCTAAACGTAAGTCATTAGAATCCGTTGGTTTTTCACTTTGGTGAAGAAAATAATATTCAAAAACCTCTAAAAATTCACCAACATACTTTCAACGTTCTAGAATAAATATCAAAACTTCATTTTGGAAAATAATAAAATATAGTATAATTTATAATTACTGAAAGAAACTTGCACGAACAGGAATCGCTCGGTATCTAATGACCCGATTTTGTACGATAAGAGTTAAAAAGCAAGAATTCATTCCGTTTAGCTACTTGTACTACTAGTTTTTTTACTGTTAATCTTGTTTAACCCGCACATAAAGTTCTATGTTGTCAATAATATAAAAAAGTTATAATTTACTATTGACAGAAGATAAGTCCATCAAAAATTTTAATACTTTTTTTATCATTTTGCTATCACAATATAATCATTTTAAAAGAAAGGCAAACTTAGAAGTATTCGAGTTATCACACGAATTTCCATCTGCAACGCGTAAAAGAATACCTAGCTGCGTGACAAAACGGCTCCATATAACCGCATTAATTAATTACACGGAGCGTAGGGAAAATTAATGGCCCGCGAAATCTTGAAAGATCTCTCGAGGAGAAAAAGAGAGTGATAAAGACGATATCAACTGACTTCCTTCCGCAGTAAGGAAATGCCAGCTCGAGCAGAGACTCGATTGTTGCATCAGCCGGCGTCAGCATGCATTCCCGTTGGGCCCAATTATCCCTCCCGCGAGAGCGGTGGAGTCTTTTCTTTTCTCCTTCTCGTGACTGTAATCGGCCTTCCTCTCAGCCTCGCAAGACGACGACGACGACGACGACTCGTTATACTTACACACTTTCAACCCTGAATTCTTTCGCATGTCTGGCCTTTCCATCACGAGTGCCCGCGCCGGACTTGCATCAGCCGGTCTTGGACATGCATCTGACTCGTCTTTCTCATGTGCATGCAAGCGCACACGTTCACCTGTAGCCGGTTAACGGTCGCAAAATTTTTCTTATTCTCTCGGATCTTTTGCCTTCTCTTCTTTTCTCTTCTTCTTGTTCAAGATAAATTTTTCTTCGCCGTGCATCTACCTTCGCTTTTACATGTATGTACCTGGACGACACGCGAGTCTCCGCTCTGTACATCTTGCTATTTGGCAACGATCCGCGATGTCAGTTCGTAAAAATCACTCAAGAAAAAGATGGGAAAATTCAGAGATTGTAAGGAAGGAAAAATCGCTGAAGATATTTAATTTTTTTTTTTTAAATTACACCATGTCATCCTTATGAATTCAATAAATTTAATCAAATAGTACTATTAAAATATTTTTTTAATTAATAATGAAGAAGAAGCAATTGTAGAATTTTAATTCTATCAATTTTTGATAAACGATTTTCCAATGAGAAAATTTATCATCTAACGCTAAATTCACGTAATGTCAAAATTGAATTTGTTTTATTTAGTTTATTTTAAAGCTTTAATTAAGGTAATATAAAAAAAAAACTTAAATGATAAGACGTAAGTAATAAATAAATCAACATTGATATGCTGTTGTTTGCATTATTAGGAAGTTTTTGCAACATCGTTTATCCAGATACAATGAACGCTAAGATCAGGTTACCTTCTTCTTAAACTAATTAAGAAAAGGATAACATGACTTTAGTGTTCACCATATCTGAATTCACGTTATTATAAAAACTCCTTATTATCTTATAGTCTCTACTAACCGATTACTGCTTACGTTTTACTGCTTAAGTTTTTTATATGCCATAACTTTTATCCTTGCAATTGTCTGAATAGCATTTCTACTTGAAGATTGTCTTTGTTTTACCATTGTCGTTCTTGTGACGATGCTATTTAGATCTTCAAGTAGAACGACAAGCTGAGATAGGAAAAAGCTCGCGTATTAGTACATTGGTCCACGAGATGCAGGTTTCCGACATGTGAATTGTGAACATGAACGGCTGCGATCTCCTTGATTCAAGCTATACCGACTATTCGCAGCAAGTACTAGCAGTAAGTGCTACCTCGACTGAGGGTGGAAACGTATCACGCATATCTCACTTGTTCTCATTTGCGAGCGGAATTCCTCTAATTGCGCCATTGAGACACCGAGCAACTCGGACAATGTTTTTTCAAGCATTAAATAGGATTATTATGGAAGCGACGACAATCTGTTGTAAAAGCTGCGAGCGCAATGCGAGAAAAAGTTATTCAAACCTGGCTTCCAATATACAATTCTAACGTTAAATTTATTACTGCGCGTATAGTATGGGATTAATGGAATAGCCAATATCATTAACGATAATGAGAAATACGACGTAAGCAAGAAAGAGGCGAAGTTATATAATTCAGAAGATAAAGTTCTGTTGATTATATCAAGGACATGACATAGATTTTGTGCATATAACATAATCTAAATAGTTGCTGTAGCGTTATTGTAAAAATCAACGTGCCACAAATTAATTTCAAGGCGATCGATCGAATTGTCTTCCTTGATTGAAAGTTCTAAAAAACCTAAAGAAAATGCCGAAGAGTCTTTTTCCTTGAAGCTCGGAAGTTTGTTGAAAAATCGTCGATTGGCTTGATTGGATCAAGGCCGGTCGAAAATGTCAGATAGGTTCAGAGAAGAAAGAAAAAATTTCCGAAATATAGAGAGAAAAGGCGGACAGATGAAGATGAGAAAGACACGAAAAAGTGATGGCGGAGCAGGAAAATTCACATGCAAAACGAGAAACATGATTGTCAATTGCGTTGGAAAAGGAGAAACAGCGGCAACTGCTAGACAGACGAGAGAGAGCGAGAGAGAGAGAGAGAGAGAGAGAGAGAGAGAATAAAAGGAGAGAGAGAATTCATCACGATGAACATGAATCCTTCTCGATTTTCTCAGATCTTACAATTAGAGACAAGCGACTTAGCGCGAATACGTCACATACGTTTACATATATATTCTCTCTAACATTTATTATTCTGTATACTTTCCTTTGTTTAGTAAAATAAAAAAATAATTTTGTTTTTTTTATAAAAAAAATATAATAAATTACACGCATAAGAGCTGTTATTTTATTATTTTAACATGAAATTAATTATATTTTAAAACATGAGCTTTGTAATAAAATGAGAGATCTTAATTTTTGTTGCTAAGAAAATTTACTTTTTCTTTTTTTAATCTCGTAGCTTAAAATAAAACAAGTTTAATGGAATACTTTTTCAAAAATAATATATTTTATTTTAATATTTATAATTTTTTTCTAATAATTTCCAGACACGTTAAATATAAAAAGCTGTTTATACAATTTTTATAATTATTATCTTGTCTTGGAAAAATTGTTTTATTATTTTTTATTGTAATTTTATCGTAATTTATTACTTGTAAATTTGTAATTTCAAATTGTAGAATAACGTGGATACCCAATATTTCGACCAATAATAGCTTGAATCAAATAGTCAGTCTCCTGTTTCAAGATACCTGCCTTTGAAGATACATACTATATACTAAGGTACACGAAATTCACATATACTTACATACATAACGAGAACATGCTGGTCGTGAGTGCAAGGCTGATGCAAACCTTCTCGAGACTTTCGTTTCGCGTTCCTTGTCCTCCTTCTGTTACATGAAGTCTTCATTTTACTGCCGACATCTTAGGTTATTATCAATAGCATATATAAAGATCCAAAGTCCTTTATCTCTAGTGATCAAGGATTTAAATCGCGTGATATTGTCAACTTTATCATTCAATAGTTTTATTCACAATTTTTTTTCCAAGTAAAACCGGTATTTTTCCAGATATACATCGTATAATTTCGCGAATGGTCTGCCATCATAAAAATGCAAAAGACAGGTCTGTTTTTTATTCCACTCTCTGAACTGGTGCACAATATATGTTTGTTTCACTTCACTATTGCACCATATGCATAAGTTTAGAAAGTGAATTACAAAATTTCTGTCTTTACAAATATATATATATGTACACTTTAAATTACTTGCAATAAAATCTCACTCCAAAAAAGTGAAAATACAACTATTCTTAACATCTTGAAAAAGAGGGAAAATTTTCACTCTTTTTCAAGAAATGAAATATTTTCACTTTTTTTTAAGCGTGGTTGTATTTTCACTCTCTTGGAGTGAGGTTTGTACAAGAAATTTAGAGGGTATATTTACACATATATACATATAATTATACATATTTGTTTTTTATATAATATTTGGAAATTTGCAAGGATATATATATATGTATCCTTGCAAATTTCCAAATATTATGTAAAAAACAAATATGCGTAATTACTAATAGCTATTGTGGATGTCGCGAATATGACGTATTTATATGTTATAAAAAATCATACAGTTTGTAATAATCACAAAATAGTTTGAATATCCTACGCACATACGATAATAGCGAAATTCTGAGGCACTCGTGTAGCATAATAGCAAGCCGACATACAAGCTCGGCTTACATTGCCTTAACGAATGAAGCCGGATATCGTACAACAGCGAAGGAGTTTACTGCATTACGCATTTATTCAAAGAGATGAGAATTAGAGGAAGCTAGCATGATTTCGAGATAGATGCTACTATAATCAGGATAAAACCATTTTAAATTTTTCAAACGTTTCAACTCCACTCTCTTAAGATATTTAACGTCATATTTTAAAATAGTAAAGAGAGAGATAATAGCCAATAGAATTTTTGACGAGGGAAAATCAGCTTCAAATTCTTTAAAGAACCTATAGATGAAGTCGGGAACGTCGTGGACGAATATTCTACGTAGAAAATTCATCTTATCTAGGCAAAATTTTGTTGGTATCCGCGTACTACGAATATTTCTCGAGAAGAAGGGAAAAAGTGGCAGAGTCGATCGCAAAGATCGTGTCGTAAAGTCGTACTGTCTTCGATGGAGCTCAGAATAGTTGGCATAGTTCGCATACGCAGCGATACCCAAGAGTCCGAGTTATTCACAGAGACGATAGTGCATCTCCTTTCGTCGGATTTTCCCGCCTTCTCTCTCTCTCTCTCTCTCTCTCTCTCTCTCTCTCCCAATCTAGATTACTTCGAATAGAGAATTGGATTTCATCTCACCTGTAGGAGTCGTGAAAGAGGATCCATTTCTTCGCTCGCGCGCGCTCGTCAAAGACGAGGAATCGGATGGAATTCACTTGCAATGAAGTCTGGAATCCGTTTCGCGGCCAATACTCGTTAGATTTTCAGTTGCACGACTTTTATCTTTAGTAAGAAGAGTGAAAGTCGTTGGGTTAAACGGTATAATGAATAGCAACTGTAAAACTGTATCTCTATTATATTACAAATTTTCAACAATTCTTTATTTTATTAAACTCTTATTCATATAATAGATTTAGATATATGATACTTAAACACAAATACACTTTTTTTTTACGGAACGATTTTGTTTAAAAAAAAAATATCTAAAATCTTACTTAGATACAGATCTGAAAATAATTTTGTTAGACCATCGAAATAATTATATGGCATCTCAAGCATAATAAGCAATATTGCACAAAGTTATAACATATTAATATTTAGTAATTTAAGCATCTTGTACAATTATTTTAATAATCCAATAAAATGATTTTCAGATTTACGTCTAAATTTTTAGATATTTCAGCAAAACTGTCCTTTCCGTATATATATATATATATAAAATTTTTTTGAACGTATTTATAAATAATATTTATATGTTATAATATACAATGCAGATATTCTTTTAATCGTATCTTTTAACTCTCTTTGAGTATTGGATTTTTACAAGGTTTATAAAATTATAAAAACAAATATTCAAGTAACATAACTTTTTACAATAACGCTATCAATGTTTTAAATAAAAATAAATATATATTTATATATGTACAACTCTATCTGAATTTGAGTTAAATATTTATATGTATATCACAAAAAATTGAGATTATTATTCCTATTATATTATATTGCCGGAGTCAATCGAACAATTATGTCGACACGCCATCGATCGCTGTCAACTTCACGCTGTACTACTTTATATCCGATAGAGTGATTTACTACGATTTCTTACGCAATGACGATGCTCGATTCACGCTGACGAAATTGCTCCCGCAAGATAATATCCGACACCGAACGTTAGTTATATAGTCGAGATTTTCTCAAGCAGTATAATTCATGAAAAAAGCTGTTACAAGATGTGAATTTAATTAATTCAGCAATTGTGCTCTTCCTTTTCTTTTCTTACCAAAGGCACAATTTTAAAAACTCGTATAAAATATCCAAGCCAATACGCTTACTGTGCGCAATCGAAGTTCATTAAAGTACCGTGCTCTCCGATAAATGCGAGTCACGCTTTTTGCTGATTACACTTTTCATTTTTTTTCAATTGTATTTTTACTCGTGGCTGTTATTATTCGATCGACTATACGTAATATCTCGCATCCAAGTGCTGCTTTCTTCCAGCATAACGAATGAAGAAGAATTAAATTTTTAAAGGATTCAACAGTATGATATTATCTTTTCGCGCATATATTAAATGAAATAGTAAGATACTAACCATAATAAAAAAGATATCCGTTTAATGATAGTAGTCCGTCCGTTCTGAATATTTTATATCTCTATAGCGCATGATATTGCGGATATGTGTTATCGGGCTTATACGCATCATATATAATAGATCAATATCTTGGAACTCGAACGACCAATGCTATTGTGAATAGAAGGTGGAATGATAAATGAAATATTGGAGATCAGAATAAGATGAGTCCATTCGTGAGATTTTCTTTCGGTGCTATTTTGGATACTATTTTATTTTAAATATCCTTTCATATTTAAGACAAACTTTATAAATTTAATATAATTTTATATATATATAATTATATTAAATTTATAAAGTTTGTCTTAAATGTATATATATAAAATGACGATTTTAATTCATTATGGCTTTGAATTAGCAGCAGGCAGAAAATGTTTATTTATTACAGGTTAAATTAATCATTAAAACAAATGTTTGATTTTAGTTCATTTTTTTCTCAATGTATGTATCCCATTTGAGCTAGTTAATGCGTTTTCACTATTTGTGCATGGAATTACATAACAATGCTTTCGTATCTTGCGAGAAGAGATTCGGAATTACAAAGCAAACGTGACCCAAGTCACGTATAATACCGTATAATCGAGATTTAATGGAATTCGTATTGCGTATGGTCGATGACCGTACGCAACGACCGTATCGAACCGGGTACGCGTACATTGTACGCACGCGTATATCACACACGTGTGCTTGTCGAGCGTGTCGAACTTGAGCTTGACTCGATGTCAACGATGTCAGATATGTCGTGATATGGCTAGAGAAAAGATACTGCGATTAATAATTATCTATAATTATTCTAGAATGAACGTGGAATTGCATGTAACGCGGAATAAATATTACACGATTTAATGCTATTTTCATACGAATTAATTGAAAAGGGAAGATAGAAAAATAAAAATAAATTAAAGAATAAATAAAAAGTATAAATGTTTAATTTTTTTTTAATATTTAGGAGATTATTTGAAACGTACAACATGATAAATCATTGTAAATATGTACAAAAATAAATATATCTACATATATTATCTATAAATTAAAAGAATTTACTTTGACGGTATATTAATAAAATAATATTAAATTTATGCAAGCAAGTATTTTATAATTTTGAAATTTTATATAATTTGATTTAATATTGTTTTTGCAGTTTTAATTAAATGATTTTGTTGAATAGTTGCGAGTGTGCTGATTTTTTTTCAATCATACATTTAATTAATTCTCTATCAACATGATTAAATTTATTAAGCCATTTATTATCGTTAAAGGGAGAATGATAAAATTACTTCAGAATTTTAATGGAACTAATTAACTAAGATATTATATAAAATAGTATATTTTTTTAGATTGCCAAGAAAATATATTGAAGTATTAAAATATTTTCTTATAGTAAAATTCTATGTTTTACTTCCTATGTTCTCCAGAATAAAAATATCAAAAATCATGTATAAAGTTTAGTTAGGAAACCGTTTAATTACGTATATCTCGCCATACGAATTTACGACATGTCACGAGAAACGTCATTCGATTCCGCCAAACAAGCTCGACGAGTATTGTCAAACACAGAATTCCTGTCGATCCCAGCTGCATCGGGAAAAGAGCGAAAGGATGGAGTACCGATCGATGGATGAAATGACGAAGAAGAAATGTGGAAGGTGCGAAGACAGCAGCTGTGACGTTCGATGTCAGCTTTTTTGCGAAGGTCTTTGTAGACCGTCCGTTATCCCGAAAACACCATACGTCGCGTTTTAATGAAAAATATTCGCCATCGCTCGATTTCAGAATCAGCTCAGCGATTTCTCCATTTTGATATTTTTTGTAGTGGGTAAAAAAATAAGTGAATAAATTACTTTTTGCATTTTAACTGTTTCAATGAAATTATTTTTTTGCTGCTATATACAGGATATTCTAAATGAAGTAGTAAAGTATTTGTACATGGAATATTTCTTTTATTAATTTCAATTCAATTTCTCAGCCAAAGTATCGAGAAAGTTACCCAAGTAGAACAACAAGTCACTATAACGTCAAAATAATGTTAAAATGAGGAATAAATGACTGAAAAGTAATTTTTAGTAATTATTTTTGTGCATTTTGACATCACTTTAATGTCATGCTGATTTGTGTTTGCTTCAGTAGTTTGCATCAGACCTGTCGCAAGTTTTTTCACTTATAATTAACTACAGAGGTCAATTTCAAAGATCAAGTTGCATTGAAATTTGGACACATCGAAAATTATAGATATCTTTTTCAATTGCTATTCCACAGTGAAAGAGGATCGATTGAATCATGATGTGGAAGAGAAAATAAATACGAGTGAGATCGAGCACAATTTTGCGACATGTCCGAACGTACAAAAACTCGCAACTCGACTAAGCCTGTCTCTCTAAGAACGATCGTGCCAGTTTCTCTCGTCAATCATCTTACACAGGTCGCTGCAGCAGCTCATTCCCGGTCCGAAATTTCTTTTGCGTCGCGAATTTTTATACCAACGGCCTGTATTTCAGTCGATTTAGTAGATTACTTTTCGAGAGGACGTTCAAAAAACTGCTTTCTTTTTTAAGATATACAGTAACGTATATTAACTTTCTAAGTAGAGAGTATGTATATTTTATTTAATAACGTATTTTTATTTAAACGAAATTTTCTATTAGTAGAAAAATCAATAATATTTTTTTCCTATTTAACAACACAATTTTCATATTTATATTTATTTTTATATTTATGTACCGTAATCTTTATTTTTTAATTTTTAAATTTCTTTTCTCTAAAAACACTATTTGTTGAGAATATTAATTACTATATCAATATATTCTAATAATTATTGTATTTAATATTTTTGTTGTACTTTTCATTTCCATTATTTGATCTTCACTCACAATCAGTAATGCTGGTCTCAGCAATAGATGAATCTTTTATTCGCTCTGCATTCTTTTTCTTCACTTTTAAATTGTAGTTTTATCCAGTGTACGATTATCTCATGGTGATCTATTTTCCTTGATGCGTTAGTTCAATTCGTAATCCGATGCGGCCGATAGATACGGGTAATTTACCAAGTCGGAGGACAGTTGTTTTCCTCGATTCTCCTCGATTGATTGGCAATTTCGTCGAGCGCACGTGAAATCGATTCGAGCCGCCGTCGTCTAAAGTCAATCGCGTGCTAACGAACGCATAACGACCTCCGATAATCGAATGGATCTCTGATACTCGTATTTTCTACCCGAAAACCTGATAAATTTTCGGGTTTGGCCGGGAATTTCGGACTCGACGTTCCGATTCGAACGCCTATACTCTATAACTTTGGGTTAACTTAAGGTTTTCGATTACGGAGAAATTCACCAAATCAGTTTCCCTGATTAATTTCGTTTTCCCGACAATTCTAACATTATTCAAGCTTAATCGCATTCGGGGCGAAATCGACAAGAAAACCCGATATCAACTGACTCCGCATTTTATACTTTATGAGTTGGAAGGAATTAATATCGACTTTTTATTACAGTTTTAAATTTTCTTGAACTCGTACATTGTTACAATCTTATATACGTATCTTAAAAAATTTTTTGTAATTCAGATCGCATATTGTGATCGTTATTATGATGTCAATTACTTTTGTTGTTGTGCAGAAATAGATATGTATTTTCCCGAGGAAAAAGGAATGATGACGTTTGCACGTTTTAATGTGCCTGTGGAAATGCAAAAAAACGGAAGCATGTTAAATTGACTGGGCGGGGTCGTTATTTGCCACGAGATTATCGAACGAAGTTTGGCTCCTATAAGTTTAGGGCGGGCATCTCCCATGAAATTAGGTGGTGAGATTCTCGTCCCGTGTTTCTAGAGCGTGCCCGAGCAACGCATCAATTTCTTGGCAACTATGTCGTTGGCGGAGATGAATACCAAATTGCTCCACAAGCCCACTCGACGACAGTCACTTCAACGATGTTTAATCCGATATTAAGTTTGTCCTTTATATTTAATATTGTCTGAAATTTAATATCGTCTGAAATTTAATATTGTCGCAAAATTTTTAATACACCAACTTTGTCACAATTTCTATTCATTTGCGTTTACATCATATTAGAATTTTATTTTTCGTTTTTTTTTTTTTTGCGATTTGAGCGTTATACACGAACTTTTAGTTTCTCGAATAAAAAAGAAAAACGAATATTATTCTTCATGTTTTTCTCCCCTATCCGTATTTTTTTCCCGCGAAGTTCAGCGAACTATCGAGAATTTTTTTTTCATTCTTATTTTTATTACGCACAATCGACAAATTTTTATCTCGATAAATGAAATTTATGCTTGTACTCTTAGAATTTTTTCATTTTTATTTTTATTACTTCGAAATCTTGATTTTAGCGTTTTTAAAGCTTTTTTTTATTTGAATCTTCTCTTTAGTCCAAAATTTCTCTCCTGACGCGAAATTCATGGATCCAATTTTTCCATTTTTATTCCGAAATCGGTCCAAAATGCCGATGTCATGGGTTTGCGCGGAATGCGTGACAATAATTTTTATACTTTTGATATAGGATTCGGTTCGGAAGCGGAACCGGAATCCGGGCTGCTGATGAGAGAGAGAGAGAGACGGGGGGGGGGGGGAGAGGGGAAGGACCTGGGATGCGCATGTTCGCTCGCGAGGGCGAAGCGGCGCTATAAAGCGTTCTGGACGGTTCATATCGCGGCGCGCTGCCACCGCGGCAACACGTTTTCGCGGGTGCTCCGGAGAGATTTTGTGTCGAACGAACAGCTGTTGCCCATCGTTTCTTCTTGATATTTATTTCGTAGCTTTCTAAAAAGAGCCAGAGTCACGCGACACCGATGAAGGCTGACCATTCGTGAGAACAATTAAATCGCTTGATTTGGAATTTATATGTCCTGGACGGGCGCGAAACTGGCATCAAGATTTGTGAGTGAGAGGCGAGCTCTCGAACGAGAAAAAGCTGGCGAGACAGATCGTGACAAGGGGAAAGATTTCGGAGCTGCTGGAATTGTTTGTGCTGCGCTGGGCCAGAATGTCGTTCTTCAGGGGTTTGTGGAAGAGCAGTTCGAAGCACAAGAGTGAGTTGAGTTTGGTTGGTTGAAAGGGCAAGTTAGAGAGCGAAGGGGATACATTAGGGAAATCTTGAATTCTATAGATAGATGAATTTTTCAACATGGTTTTAATCTAATTACAAATGACTGAAAATAAAATATTGATGAAGGAAGGGAGGGAAACGTCAATGATGTCTTTCAAAGATTCTCAATAATATTCTGAGATTTTATTATCATATGTCTATATTCTATTATTGTCATTATATCATTAGCATTTACGTTAATTTTCGCAAGAAAAATGTGACGACCTAGTGACTCGTTAAAAAAAAAATTTCAGAGATAATATGTTACCTTCTATTGCCGATTTAGAAATTGAATAAGTTTTTTAATCGAAAATTTGAACGTTAAGGGGAATAATTAAGTCTAATTTTTAAAATGATACTTTTAGAAGCAAACTTGAATGTTATACCGTCGCTTATGCGACTGAACACGATCGTTAATCGTAAAACGTGAAATTTATCGCAATAGTTACATTTAGCAATAAAAATGAAATATAAACGCAAGTTGATTGATTTAAATGGAGTATGAATATCAATACATTGGAGCAATGTAGTAAATACAATCCACTACAATTTCCGAAATTGATTTCTAACGATTTTTGAAACATCAATTCGATGTGCTTTGAGCTAATATTTACAACTAATCGTTCGTTAGGAAAGATTAGATTGCATGTAGGTACGCTGTTTATTTTTATTTTGTCTAGCCTTGGTTTTTTTATATTTATCTACAGTAAAGAAGTATCACCCGTTTATTTATATAATTTTTTCATTTAAAAATTAAAATTAGAAGAATAGTGAAAGAGAATTGACTGGAAAATTATGAACTTTGAGTCATTAAATCTTAATTGAAGTGTTATTTTATAATATTATAATTATCAAAATACTAATAATCAAATAATTTTGTACGTTATTGAATTGTTTTATATATTTTATTAAAAAATTCAATTAAAAAATTGAAACTCTATAAGTAAATTCCTGACAGTAAACTTTAGTCTATTTGTATTTTTTGACAGATAAAATTATTTATGGAGTTTTAAATAAATAGAAATAACGATAGAAGCAAAGCTTATTATGCTAAACATATTGCACGAATCTTTACAGTACATAAAAATATTTTTTTGAAATTGAAATATTACATCTCGAAATAATGATATAACTTTTTATATGATAAGCATGTTCGATTTACAAAGTATTAAAAATTCCACTGACGATACATATGGATTGCCTATATACAATTGTGTGGCCTACTTAACCTTTGCTATTTATTGATTTTCATGGAAGGAAATCATTTCATATTTATTGCTTGAATTTTTAACCTCATCATAAAAATTTATATTTCCAACTTTTTATTCCAACTGTAAAAAATCTTAAATAATTAATAAAATTTTGGAAAGAAGAATTAAGATTGATAAAATTAACTGTCAATAACTATATTATTTGTAATTATGAAACAATTAAAGACTGATAGTATTTTATTCTTAAAAATTAATAATAATAATAATAAAATTATGATAATATAATAATATAATTATGTCATAAACGCACAAATATAAATAAAAAAAAATTACGTATACACAAAAGATATATTATATTTGTGTGTGTGTGTGTGTGTGTGTGTGTGTGTTCGCGCGCGCAGAGCTATTTGAAGTGTTACATTTTAACAATTTTAATTACGGAAAACATAAAGAGAATTCTCAGAAAGTGCAATTAAAGTGATAAATTTGACAATAATAAAATAATATGGTCGTTGGTTTCGCCTGTTCCTTCGGTGATTTAATTTATTAGCATCTTGCTAGTCTTTTAGAATAGAAATCTCGTAATAAAGGTTTCACGAATCCCTTCCTTTTTTGATAGATTCACATGTTCTATCTTCCGAAAAATTAAATGAAACCACACTGTGCTGCCACGTTGATATTGGCAACATGACTGGCTCGTCCTCTGTAAGCGATGTTTCCAGCCGGGAAAACTTCCAAAATGACGGGTGAAGTATGAATATTGTAGCGTATCGTGTGTTGCGCGTACAAAGAGAACTAGCTTGATTAATTGAAGGGATCCCCCGGGAAAATGTTTTACGTGACGCAGATGCCGCGTTTTAATGAAAAAACCCGTAAAACGTAATAGCAGCGATTTGTATTGAATTTTACAAAATAAAAATTGTAGTATACCTACACGTAATATATTATATTTAATGTAATAAAAAAACTTTACTTTTGTCAAACAAATAATTTTTTAGGATATATAAAATTTGTCTAAAAAGTAAAAATTATACTACTTTTTTTTATTTCAATTGGGATGTATGTATACCTGCTGTTTTTTTGAAATACATCATTCGTTCAATTTGTCAAAAATTGACATTATCAAAAACCTAGTACGAGATACTCACATGAATACTGCAACGCTTCATGTTATTTGTGAAGCTTATTAATTATGAATTAAAAGTTTCCAACCGGATATATTTTGTTTCTATTGTTTGTTGCAATATGCCGGTTTTGATTAAAAAGATATTACGCTGTCCGACGAAATCTATGGAATTTTAAAAATATGAAATAAAATATTTGTATGAATATTAGAGTATATCGTATTTCAAAGCATGCATTCATTATGAAACCAAGATATAAAATGAATATTTAGTATTGATTATTTTTCCATGAAATGTATTGTTTTACAAAAGCTTGGTTTATTTATCTGCAACAACAAATTTCACATTGTTCCATAACAAGAAACGATATACAAATAACGGTATTGTTTAAATTTATATTTGCGTATTTATTTGTATTCACACGTATATAAACACACACAAGTTATAATAATACGTAATATAATATAATAATACCTACATGTAACACAAAACAGGCGAAAAAGGGTATAGAAATAACTTCTATAGAATAATTAAGAGTTAACAACTTTTATTTTCTTATTAATTAACAAAATTATAACAACAGAGATAAAAGCTAGGTATATTTTAGATTTATTTACGCGTGTGTGTGTTTATGTACTTCTTTATCTTATTTATTTTTATTTTACGATTATTTATTTTTTTTTACGATTACTCTGACGCTTCCTCTTATTTCGCTATTTTGCTAATTTTGTTATCGAGATGGACTCGTATGGCATTCACGTTCATTAAGATCGTCATAACCGCACGTTTATCGAGACGATCGAACGCACGGCAATTTTGCAATTTCCCGAGAGCTCGCTCGGCAAGATTAACGGCGACTATGCGCGGCTGCGAAATGTCGGGAAGTGATAACAGAGAGCCGCGGCGCTATAACAGCAGCAGCAACAGCGCTAGTTGCAGCAACGCAGCGGCGCAGTTAACGCGATTATTCGCAATAAGCGCCGTAATAGAGCCACCTTCAAGATTATGGTAATGCATGCGCCAACTCACGTTCTACGTACAGCCGTAACGCGACCTCCCTTCGTACGTTGATTATTGATCACGTATCATTTGCATAAATCCGTGACGGAGGTCGCAACTCGATATTGCCGATCGAAAAGAATGCAGCACGAATGTCAAAGTCAATCGATTCAATCGCCGAGATTATCGCTATTCGAGATTGCATTCGAATAAAATACAATACAACAACACTTTCATATCAAAAATAATGGGTAATTATTATTATTGTTATTATTAAGTATTAATTAATTATTATTAATTATTAATTGTATATTAATAATATAATTAATTATTAATTTAATTTTATTACATGTGAATTATATTCGCACCCTCTGCAAATGGAACGCGAAAATTTCAATTGTTTCGCGAAAAATTACTGGTATTATATTCTCTGCTCAACGATAATTGTTTATAACTACGCGTGTATAAGTTATTTTTTTAAGCTTTCATGTTAAAAAGAGTCTTCTCAAATTATTACTGGACATTTTAGATATTTTTGTAGAATTAGGCTACAAATATTTTTACCACAATTGTTACCACAAATGTAATTGTTTTGTCAACATTAACAAATAGCGATTTCAGTTTCTTGTTATAATACTAACTGCGAGATTTCCTTCGGGAGGGACTGTCTCGTCGCGTTTCACGTAAAGCAATTGCATCTTCGAAGTGCACCATTTCTATCATACGAAATATTGAACTGACACAATCCGCATTGTGTTAGCAAATACGTCCGTTTAGAGCTGCTGTATTTAGCCGTGAAATATCTCCGTGTATTAAATTAGCGTTAGAAAAGAGTTTTCACATCTCATATTTTATTGGATTATTTTTTATTTATTTTTTACAGATTTAACTTTATCACTAATTAAATATTCACAATTAAAATATCGACGGTGCCTTTAAAGACCTTAATGCTGAGGGTTATATTGTTTGTGTAAATGACTAGTCAATTTAATATTGAATGAGAGTAATTAGTTGTCTATTGTCGTTTAGTACTAAATTGGCCAGTATTAGATTTCTGCAAGAGTACCATCTTTGTATAATAATTTTTCTATTTTCTACATAGATTCGTATTCAAATTCGTTTATCACTTTTATTGATAAATGCACACATATATAGTTTACATACCGTGTACTACAAAAAAATAAATGCGCGCATTTATCAATAAAAGTGTGAATCGGTTCATAATATATTCGCTTCAATATATATATATATATATAAAACTTTAAAACTTCAGATCACACAAAACTTCCAGTTATAAATCTCTACATAAAAAGGAACATGTCTCTTCTATCGTATAAAACGCACGTAACATAGTTTCCCTTGTCAACTTCTGGAGTTTGCCGTTAGGCTTTGGTTCCATTCTGTACAATCTAACGTCAACGTCACCTTCATTCTGGATAATCATGTGTCAACACGATGAACGACGTATGAATATTCCTTCCGCCGCGTACAATTGCGTCATCAGATTGGCAAGTGCTTTGTAAACGGACTGTTAATACTCGCGTGAATATCGCTATGCAATCAAATGCTCTTATTGGAGCTGTATATGTATTAATGTAACATAATATAACTATATAGTTGCTTTGATAATACAACTATTCTTGTTTAAAGAGAGATACGCGGTTATCGCGTGATTCTAGTAGAAGAGTAGAAGAGAAATATCACAGGGAAAACAATTGTCCTTTAGTACCTCTAAAATATGAGGATGGTTAAATTTTGTCCAGTTAAATTTTGCACGGTTTTGCGTATCGTGCGTATCAACGTGTACGATATACGCAAATAGACGGAGAGCGGTACGGACTAATAATAATAATGAACCTGAGCGGCTATCATCTCAAGATTCGTTGTGGGACGAAGAACACGCGCCGCTGCTTCGCTCGTTTCGACCTAACGATGGATATCCTGGAGAAATGACTAATAATACGCCCATACGGATACCGAGTGTTCATATTCGTGGCACGTACTTAATGCTAAACGTGCTTGTTTGATTTTCTCTATCCGTTTTAGAATCACAGTGTTATCTCACCTTTTGCCTCCGTCAGAAAATAGTGAAAGCATATTTTATATATTTCACATTAAACACGATGGCATATTTATAAAACCGGGAAGAGTGTGCAGTCGCACAAATGGAAAGTTTTTTTTCAATGTTTGCGAAATAGAATTATAGAGTAAAATTATTTGTAGGTAAAAAGAGTATCTTTTCTTGCTTTCAAAGAAGAATGATTTTTGAACGTTTTATTCTACTGAGAATTATACATTTTTATACATACTTATATATTCTACTGTTTTATACATTCTACATAAATACTGGTAGAAATAAATTCTTTGAAATTTACAATAAATGTTAATTAAAATCTATGATACTATTAACATGCATGCATATGTATCGCAATTCTAATAATAATAGATGTGTCGAGAAGAAGCTATACGGCATGTTGCGCCTTTGTGCCATAATTCTACTATGAAAAGGGAATAAAGCATAGTCTACGTTTCAATGCGTTCACAATAAAACTGAGAGAACCGTTTTATTACTGTCTCTTTATGACAATTGTTCGCATAAGTCCTCTTTCAAGAAAGTTATTAATTTGAAAGTGAGAGAGAAAGAGAGAGAGAAAGAGGAAGAGAGAAAAACATTGTTTAAATCTCGAAATTGTCCTTGAAAATAATATAACATATTTTATTGCTTTTTTCCATTATTGTCATTTAATTGGTAATAATTATCGGAAATAGAGAAACATGCGCAATTGTTTTATAAAAACGTTGAAAAATTTAAGAGATAACAAGCAAAAATTGTTTGGTGGATTTAATTTTAGTTTATTTGAAGGCGAATAAAAAAGAGAAAGAAAAAAAAAGAGATCGCGGAAAATGAGAAAAATATTTAAAGATACATATGTATTTCACATTCGTATGTCATATTTCAAATAAAAGATGTCCGGGAGGAACATTACGCGAGCGTGACGTTGTATCTCGCATTAGTGTCATCGTAAAAAAAAATGACGCGACAGCTCGCATTCTGTTTCGAATTTCATGCGATGTTGCTGCTGACATGTAGATGGACAAAGTGTACTTTCCAGATCCCGCTACATCGTTGTATACTGCGTCGAATCTTAAAAGTTATGTTCGATATCCATGAACGTTAAAAACAGATTTAGTATTTTTCCCTTTTGTATATCAATTTATGCACTGACTCGTAATGAATTTTAATTAAGTTTTTAACCGGAATTTTCGATGATTGATATATTCGACGTTAAAAATTTTTATGTTACCTTTTTAGCGTTGGAAACTCATTACTTTCCGAATTAAATATTACATCAAAGTGTGCAAAAGAGAGAGTTATTTAATATTAAATAACGTTAAGCCATAGTTGAGCTGAAATTTTTTATGGTTTTCTTAATTTTGGCAATTGATGTTAATGAAATTTGAAATTGTGATTCAATATTATTGAGATATTAAAAAAAATTTTTTTTAATTTTAAATTGTGATTTAATTATTAAGATATTAAAAAAAATTCAGACCATTCTGAGTGTCACACTGACGTTCAGTCGTACGTGTTGTAACGAATAAATATTGCAAAGTGCCTCCGTGAATTTCGAGACGAAATTTTATGTATTTTCGTGTGGAAATTAACCAGCGCATTTTTCGCGTCTCGATAAAGTCCATTGGAATTCCCGATAATGCCGCAGTAAGTTTTCGATGCCGAATCTATATTGAGTGCACATTCATGGCGAAATATAATTTGTTTCATACATTTATCGCATATAACTGAACACTGACGAGAGTCGATATTTAATGCAAGCGGAAGAATGCAAGCATGATTAATATGAATATCCCAAAAGGAAAAAAATACATTTGTGACGCGGCGTCGAGCTATCGCAAGTATTAAAATTGTAGACCTATAAGACTAAAAATTGAAAGAGAAGATAAAAATCAATCAAATTGAAATTTTGTTTGACATTTGTTAATATAACTCAATTAAATTTGTCTTGACAAGACGGAAAGACGAGGTTCGGATGACCGAAATTATCAAATGACGAACATTTATAATTAAAATAGTCATGGCAAGAATTTTTTGATTCACATCTCGCGAGGGATAGCAGCGTGGACCAATTCGGGATAAATTCGCAGCCGGTTTCGATCGCTCACACCGTTACGCACAAAGTATCACTCGATAATTATAAACGGGAACTGACATTAACGGTCTCTCTCTCTCTCTCTCTCTGTCTCTGTCTCTCTTATTTCGTTCGCGCATATTTCGCAACGGTGTTTTACGGTCATCATAGCTTGTCGTGCGATAAAGACTAGAGACACGCAGAACAGCGCAGCAGGTGCTCCTCGATGTCGCGAGATGATATCAGGGGAACTTGTCTGTCTCCCTTCACAATGGGACGCATTAATCTACCGTATTGCCGGTCTCATATATCTTGTTATCTAACGTGCACATAGAACATTGTTTTTCACTGTCTAAATTTCACATATTACAGATTATTTGTTTTATAATAAAAATGAAAATAATAAAATGATATTATTTCTTGTTGCATTAATTTGTTGCTTTTCTGTTATCAAGACAAAGTTTCGGAAAACTTGTAACATTCTATGTATATATTAATTTATTATTTGATTTGATATTTTACATAATGTCACAAATCTGAAGCTATGTGTGATCTTGATCGTAGAGTAAATTAAATTTCGCATTAGTATGTACATATATACAGTTAAGTTTGTTATTAATAACTGTTGAATATAAATTTATTAATTTAATAATTTGTGAAATTATTGAGAAGATACTTCTCGACAGCTTTTATTAAAATGTATGAGACCGCTAATTCGTGCAGAATATGTAAGCATTGGTCAGAGTAGTACAGCGATTTCGTAATCTATTTGACAGGAATATCGATAAGTGATATTAATTACTTGTAATAAAAATATAACGTTGTTAACGTATGATCTATTATGGAATATACTATTAGTGGTTACCTATTACTGATATTAAATTAATTATTAATAATTAGTATCACGGTGAGTTTGACAACAAATGAATTCGAAACGATGAGTAAATAAAGATTTTAGTAAAATTAGTTTACATTGAATACTGTTGTACTTTTATATTCCTTTGGATGTTTAGAATTTGCGGAAAATGTAATTTTTTCGTCTGTCTAGCATGATGGATGAATTCGGTGCTGAATTCGTGTTCACGTTGCAAAGTTTTCGCACGCGATATCCTAAACCTTTCACTTATTATATTAATTTTAACGGTCAAGAAAGTAAAATTGATCATTTAAAATTCATAAAGAAGAATTCACGCAATTCTTATAAGAATTGCTTTTTACTTTTTCTACAATATAATTTATTACAATTCTAATAATTAACTTGTACGTAAAAAAATATAAAATCTCACTTATATATCATTTAATTTCCTTGAATTAGCAATAATTACAAAATGGCAGAAAAAGAATAATGATATTACTTTCGAGTGAATAAAGTTATTCAATATTGTTGCATGTAGCATAGTTTATTAATATGATATATATATTCGTAGTAAATAATTATATAACATCATTATATTGTACAATATATTATATGAGTAAGAGTATATTTATATTGTTCAATAGCGCTGCATCATCAATAGGGTATATTAAACCCAGTCATGATGTATAGAAGGCGATCATTTGTCGTGCAAACACGAAGCATATTATTTGACAAATTCAGTAGTTCGCTAATCGCGTAAAGCGCTATATCCAGCGAATATTTGGTTGGAGAATGACAAATAATTCGATCTATGTGTGGAGAATCACAAACTTCTGGCTACAGGTCTCATTGCAGCGTGTCTGTTTCACGAATTAATCTTTAGTGACATCGCGTTCCCCTTTTATTAACGTTAATGTAATATTAACATTAATGAAATAGCATGTAGGCGTATCGCCATGAGAGAACAATTGGTAATAATATTTTCAGATTGCAATTACTATCGCATTTGTTATTATATGTTGAAATTATAGGTTTTCAATAATTGAAAAAATTCTGTGGAACTTTAATATTAGTTAATTTATTAAATAGCAAGCACATTTAGCAAGTTAACAATATATTTAATAGATTAATATTATATAATTTAATATAACAAAAATGTTTATCCACTTTATCGCCATTATGTCTTTTGACATTTTAAATTGTTTGTTCCTTTTTTAATTTGCACGGAGAAGAAATTGAAATTTCGCTCGCGCGCACATTTTGCGAAAAAGTTGACTTAATTATTTCATTCTGTTCCAACTCATTGCATACGAGAGCTGCGCTGTGAATGCACGTGTGAATAAACGAGAATTGCATTTTGCGAGGTGTGTTAAGCGTCGCTTAATTAACGCTCCCTTGAGATGAAATTTAATCGTGTCTTTGCGATTGTTTTAGCCGCTTGCGGACAATATCGTATGCACCGATTTACCGTTATATGCGGGAACAGGCACGGATTGAGCGAGGAAGTTCACGAGAGAAGTCGCTTTTGAGAAGTCGAGCTTGCCTTCCCGCTTTTAATGCGCACACATTACGGGATACGATATTGCTTGTGCGTTTGTTCTACATCATCGTGCGTAAACGCCTCTGGTGCATTAGCACGATATTTGGTAAGGGAGAAGTGATTAATTAACGTGGGAACTGTAAATCGTTATTGGTTTAATCGTTGAGTGAAGACGCAAGCAAATATGATGAATGTTTGCAGATCTTCTACACTCTCTCTCTCTCTCTTTCTCTCTCTGCAGTTTCTCTCATAATATATATTATGCATCTGTTATTCTCAATAAAATTTCTCTTATTATTATATTGTAATTATTATTGTATTTTTTATTATAATTTATGCATTATTTTATTTATGCTATTTAATTATTATTTCTTATCGTGACTTCTGTTTCGTAGAAGAAAAGACCACTGTGAAGCAAGTAATTGATCATCATAATTAATTAATGCGAATTGCCGATAGTAAATTCTTTCTTGAGAGCTTTCTCGTCGCATTACAAATTCGCAACGACATCACCGTAACCCCCGTGGTAATTTATTACGTCAGGTACACCTCGGAAAGCTAAATTACAACCGACGATGGTTCATTAATTATCGACAGTGCGGTCGTCTCAAGGTCGACATAATTAATCGCGACTGTCTCGGGGAGTCTATTAAATCGCTCCGAGAAGTGGAAAAGTTACACTGGCATATCGAAGTATCTTTTTCCGTTGTTCAGCTTCGCGAAATATATCCATCGCGTCTTCTTCCGTTTCACCCTCTTCTTTCCATATTTCGTTCGATTATGGAATGAACGTCATCGTAATTGACTCGAGTCCGCGAACGTCGAAACTCGGCGACGACAAATAAAACGAGTTCTCTCTCGCGCGGGTGTGACTTTATTCCGGTCGCGTTCACTGGAGAACCGCGAGAGAGACGCGAAGGGAGGATAAAGGGGAGAAGGACTGCTCGGCACTCAATTTAAATACAAATTAAATGACAGCCCCGGCTGCCTCTCGGCTACCCGCTTTGTCGAGATTTCTAGCATGGAAATTCGATTTGCCCGAACTAATTGCTGCGCGGCGCGGCGCGATGCAGCTTGGTTCTGCTCGTCGCGTGGCTACTTTTTACATCATACAGCGGATACCGTTGTGTGGAAATATTATAGCATGGAGAGACACTTTTTAAATGTAGGTCGTCTCCTTTAAACTTTGCTGTGTTATGCTTGTGAACGTCTTTTAAATAATATGTTTTGTGAAAAATTCAAAGGGAGAGAGAGAGAGAGAGAGAGAGAGAAATACGTAAGAAATATAGGTTAAAACGAAATACTTAATGAAATAGGAATTTTTTAATACAGAAAGAATGATTTCGCTGAAGTATCTATAAAAATTTTACAGATCTAAAAATAATTTTGAACGAAATAATCACGTAAAAATTTCAAACATGATGAACAATGCTGCAAAAAAAATTTTACGTTCTGGAAAACGATTTCCGAACGTTCTACATGATTATTTTAATCCAACAAAATTATTTTCAGGTCTGTATCTGGTTACAGGTTTTTTAGAAATGTCATTTATAAGAATATTTAAGTCATTGCATTAATCAAGTTATTGTATTTTTTTTTCTTCGAGCATTCAGTTTCATTGCGAAACAGTATTTTAATATAACACGCTTTTTCTTTTCTGAAACTTGACTAATCCATATGTATATACGAGGAGAGCATCGAACTCGACGAGGGTCGAAGTAGATCAGACTCGGCGACAGGGGTTGGGAAACTGCATTGCATTCATTAGTCGATACCGTTATTGTTAGGAAAGCGGACGCACGTCCGGGTACCGGATGTCTGGCCATTCGCCAAACTGGTCGACTTCGCCGTCAGCTCGTTGAATTTCCAATGCAAACGCCACCCGCGTCACCCTTCTCGACATCTCGCGACTCGTCTTTCGTCCTGTCGTAATCACACGAGTTTTCGTCTTCTTTCAAACCTTTTCTTCCTTTCTCTTCTTTCTCTTTACTCTTCTCGTTTCCTCGTTCTTCTCTCGTTTCTTTTTTTTTCCTTTTTTTTTCGATACGTTCACCCTCGGAAAAGAAAGTCAAGACATTCTCGTCGTTTTCGCTTTCCCTGACTCAACCACGGGCTCAATTTTGTTGGAAAATTTCTCTTCGTGGTCTTTTGTGGTGAACATAGGCAAGAGAGGGAAGGTCGAAGAATGCGAATAAAACTACTATGAGAGATCAGAGAGAGACCAAGGCCAGTTTGATATGTCTCGAAAGATTTTATCGATTTTGCTGATCTCACGGGATGTTTTTTTTTCTGTTAGCACACAGAAGTTTTCCTTGCAGACCTTTTCTTTCGAACATTACATGAGAAGAAATAACTGCTCTTTCTTCATTTGAAAGATTTTGTATAGTTTTATATTCCAAGTTTCTGTTATACGTGATAAAAAATTAGATAACATTCAAGTTTTCAATATTCACTCTTTAAGCATAATTATTTTTTCAAGGAAGTTAAACATAGATATATATAACTTTATAAATTATATATATCTATGTTTGGTACATCGTTAAATATCAACATTTTGTGCTGCAGAATATTGCAGTTCATTTTATTATGGTGGAAAAAGCAACCTAATACTAAACCGTTTTCTAGGAGATTCCCTTTCTATATTTCTCTAAATAATTAGATTAATTAAGATACTAAAGAAATACAGTCAGTATTAATACGAACAAAAATATCTGTAGAAAAACTCATTTAAGATGTACAGTCACTTTATGTTGAGAACTCACAAGCTAAGCTGTAATAAGCTAACAGTCGTCAATTGCAGCAATATTACACGGTATATTGTGATCTTTTCACTCGCAAAGTCTCCTTATTTCGAAATCGTTATCTCTTCTTCCGTTGAAACGGGAGATTACCGGGCAAATTTACCGTATATTACGAAGTTGCGTTAATCCCACGGGAACGCTGGCGGAGGACTTGAGTTCTAGGGCTTTTACCCCGTCGCTTTGTAATCCCATTACAACACGGCGAGTTGTGGTAGTTCCGACGGGAAATAACTGGAACAAATGTTAGCTCATAATGCCGCGAGTAACCGGAAATGGCGGTAGAACTACTACCCGGATATATCGAGAAGATCTTTTGACGAAGCATGGAGAGGTTTCTTGTTTCATTCTCGCAATTCTCGGTATCTTATCTGTATTTCGTACATATGCTGGTATTACATCTGAATACATTCAGAGTTTCCCTAGAAACTTTGACTGTAATTTTGAGAATCCTGCAAATTTAAAGCAAAAGCTTGCTATTCTAATAAGATATATTCCCACATATTTTTAATGAATTTTTATCAACATTTTAATTATGGGTCATTTTTTTTGTTTTTATGTTTTCAACACATAAAATAATCTAACAATTAAATATTTTAAGGTAAAATTTTATAAACATGGAATTAACATTAAAATAACGAAAAAATCAAGCTCCATAAATGCAAATGAAAATAAGGATAAAAAATATTTATAAATTTTAACTTTCATTCTGTATAAATATTTTATTTTATAAAAAATTTTATTCATGGAATACATTTTATTCTTAATTTAGAGAGCTTTTTGATCTCATGTTTTCGAAACTTTTTCCTCTACGTTCGATTCTTTCTCGTATTTTTCACATCTCGTACAAACGAGTTAATCGGATTTTTGTCTATGAACCAACTAACGGTAGAAATTAGCTGAGAGACTTTGATGTGTCACGCTAGAACCGCTCAAGATCGATACCTCGCAGAAGTAATCTGTCCCTCGTAATAGGATTTCGTTGCGAGTCCTTGCTGCCATGTTTTCCTGTAGGATTAATCATTGAAGTTATATTCGACCTTGCGTGTGACATGTTCTTCTGTATATGTTTAATAAGAGGACTGAGATCAATCGATTATGGATCGATACGAAAACATGATATTCTGCGAAAGGTCTTACGATATTATCATCTAAGAACGAAGCTTCAAATGTTTTCGAAAGCTAACAAAGTGCATTGAATCGAATATACATATATATATGGAAAGGAGATCAGATATAGAAAAGTAAATTTTGAATACATGATGTCTATATAAGTTTCAGTAAGGTAACGGAAAGAATAAAAATAAAAAAAAGAGGAAATATTCCTTTCTTTAAATAATTTTTATTTTTCCAAATTACATGTACAGGAAAATCAACAGCGTCTGAATAGCTTTTATATTAAGAAATAAATTAATATTTTATTTTATATTTATAAAACGTCTTCCTTAATCAAATTGGCTTTGGAGGCAATACTTTTTTTGTCAGACAATTTTTGATATTACAACTAATTACTGAGCGTACGAAAAAAAGAGCTAAAAAGAATAAGCATGGCAAATGTGCTTTTTCACGCTTATACAAAGAAACGAGTGGCGCAATTTAGGAGCGTTTATTAACCCGTGCAGAAGCATAAACGTAAAAGGGGGATGGCGAGTTACCGTAGACTGAAAGGGCTGAAGGCGGAAGGATAGAAGGACGGTTCGGGTTGCCTGAGCACATATTTCGTCCACAAAGCCCGGGTGTGTGCCACCCTCCGTGGTCTTTTCGTCGGAACACACTTGCGGATTTAGCTCCGGTGCTTTGGAGAGCCTCTCTGTTTCCACATGTGTTACGAGAGTAATATCGCAGGGAGGGCAAGCACGATTCTCTTTCGTGAGGAGGAATCCACCTCGACAAAGCGGCCACCTCGAAATTGTACGCGCCGCCCCGTTTCGGAAGCATTTCGAGGTATTGGAGTGTTATGACGATTGCGCGAACAGACATTTAACAAACGTTTGCTCGCTAGTGATTATTAGTAGTTACGTATTAATAGTTTTAATAGTTGCAATATCAATAGTTATCAAACAGAGAGACGAAATGTAATACATGTACATTAAATGTAATTTTAAATAATTCAACAAGTATTATGTGCCTTCTCAGAATTACAGAATTGAAAAATAGATACACGTAAAAATGGATAGTTTATTAAAAATTACGAATGAAACGTACATCTCATATTGATCGCAGAAAGCATTGAAAATCGCTGTAAAATATTATTATAAAGTTATATATAAAACGAAAATTATATTTATTATTATGGCAAAGATAAAAAAAAATTGGTATAAACTTTTACTCGGGAATCGAAACGTTCGTTCCGAATTCACTGAAAATTATCACGAATAATAAATTCTCCATCATCATCAATGCTAATATACTTTCGACAAAGAGTTATGACTCTCGTTCCGGTTCTTTTACGGCGAAGCAAAATAAAAAATAGTCGGGGCTTCGGCCGAGAGATAGGGCGATTTAACGGATCTCGCGTAGCCTCTGGCTGAAAAGAGCGAGACAAAAGCGGGCTCGGTCGTTTAGAAAAGCCAGACGGCAGCAGGTGGAGCGGGGCAAGAGACACAGGGATGGAAGGAGGGGAGGGGGGTGGGGGTTTAAAGTGCATCCGAGTTAAAGCGAGTTCGCGCAGACACGGGGGTGGGTTTTTTGCCACTTAAGCCGCTCAACGGAGCCGGGGAAGCGACAAATATACGGCGAATAAACGGAATAAACGGAAAATGTTTCGGAAAACTGACTCCGATTTTCCGTCGAAGCTCGCTTTGGCCACTTCCATTTTCGATCGCGGCTCTTCGATCAATGCGACGGCGCGGCGCGAGGCGTTTTAATTGAGTTTCATCGTGGCTCGTAGCAAATTTTATCCCGCGAGCGATTAGATCGCGAACGTATGGACACATTTGGCGCGAGATAGAGTTTCTCGTACATATCCTGGCTTCGTTCCGGCGATATGGAATCGATCGGGATGATTCGCGATAGTCGAGTGACATATATGTATATTTCTACAATAAACGCCGTGCTAACGAAATTGCTCGATGTTGTTAACACGATAATTTTGGCACGGTAATATTTTCTTTTGGATGAAAAACGTTGAAACTCTTTTATGAAAAAGAGTGAAAAAATACGATTAATAGAATTCTTTTTAAAAATATTCTTTTTTCTTTTTTTAGTGTAAACGTCTCTTTTTCCACTTTTTATTTATTAAATATCTCAGAACAAATAATAAATTTTTTAAAAGTAAAATTTACTCTAGATAAAGTTATCACTGAAAGTTTAATTATTTGACTATTTAAAAGTTATTATTAATGAGTCTAATTCTAGAGGTAACTTTTATTTTTTAAATATGTCAAAGATATATTAAAAAAAAAACAAATTTATTTTTTAAATAAACTTTAAATATACTTTCGAAAAAGCTTGATTTTAATTATATTTACTTCTTTAATCTGAAATAAAGGAAATATTCTATTACTTCTTTATCAATTAAATAAACTTTATTAATAACATTTATAACATATTGAATTTATCATGCTTTCAACAAAAAAAAATATATATATATATTCTGATTTAATGATCTTTAATCTCAAATATGTATATGTCATTGATTATTGATTGATTGGACAAATTATTATGTGTACTGCTCGAGGTTGCTAATTATGTAAATCGAGTACTAGTTACAGAAGTTCATTTACTTGTATATGTGCATGATCAATTATTCATTCCCAAACGATTATTAATTTTGAAACAATACATAATGTGCCACAGAAAAGTACGAAAGCACTGTCCGATCAAAAGAAAAAGGAGAGCTCAAAAGGGAAATAGCTATACAACGGAAAGAAAATCCTCTTTTGGACGTCCTCTCAAGAGGCGAAAGAGAAATTACTTTCGCGTCGACATTGTCGGGAATCCTTCATTGTCCCCAGAACAATCTTTCCTTTTGGAAATCTCTTATTACTATCGATAGATGGTGTAATTGACACTTCCTTCAAGATTTTTTGTTCTGAGGGAACAACGAAATTTCACGAACGTGATCGGAGAAAACGAGTTTTCCGCTCGTGCGAATTTCACCCTTGGGTTCTCTTTTTCGTCTGTCTAGAAATATCTTATCTTCCTCTCGGACTCCAAACGTCTTTCTGATATCTTTCTGACCTCTTCGGCGGCTACAGCAATTGACGTTTTCCTCTGAAAGAGCTCTGTCGCGTAGCAACGGCTAAACTTGGTCGTACCATCAATGAGATTGTGCTGCTTCTCGGCCATGAACTCGTGAAAAATTCTATTATCCTTTAAACGAAAAAAAAAGTCACGTACCTAGTATGGCAATGTTTGATAACAGTGTTATCCAAGCGAAGATAAGTTATTAAATATATTTTTTTATGGTTCTCTCTTTAAAGAAGGAGAGGGGGAGAAAGAGAGAGAGAGAGAGAGAGAGAGAGAGAGAGAGAGAGAGAGAGAGAGAAAGAGAGACAAGAATTTTCTTTATAGAATGTGAAGAACACAGATTTTTTACAAAGAAAATTTTAATTTTTCAAATCTTAATTTTTTTAGAAAAAAAAATAACATGAACATTCTCCTAATAATTCTCATAATTATAAAATTTATATTATTTTCATTTATATTATCTTAAAATAAAATAGGTATATATAGGGTAGTTTTATGCATGAATGCATATAAAAAGATATCTGATCGTGAAAAGACTTTATCGTGTACAAAAAGTGATAAAAAGGATTGATTTTAATTCTTTATTCTCGACTGTAGTCGTTACAATATTTCAAATTTTCCTGTCTCTCCATTTTTGCATATTTTACGTATTTCGATGAAAATTTCCAGACGTACATCTCGGTCATAAAAACCAAATGCGACATATCTCCTGCACTGCTGTATATTTTAGGGACAATTTTCGCGAAAATAGAGTCGCTTCTTTAGACGGTACACACGAACAGATATTTCTACATTTTCATGGAATAAGGTCGAGGCCCTCTCGTATCTCTCTCGCATCTCACGTTTTGCATCTTTCATACCCTTAAATCGAGCACGGTCGAACGTGCTCCAGGAAACGAGATTAATTATCCAGTTGTGAGATGTTGCCTGGGGATACGACCAACCACCTCTTTCCTCTCCTCTTCTGCTTTTTATTCGCGGATCACTGAATCCATGGGAATAGACGCGAGAGCCGAGACGGACTCGGTCTTTCAAAGTCGGTACGCAACTTTTGCAAAATAGATACGACAAAACTTGACTCGATTCAGTTCGACATGAGTCACATGTGAGTTCAATTCAATTATCTATTACATTTATTATCTATATACATTTTATATCGATAGATGAAATAGTTTAGAAACGTATTGAATATT
>NW_011627245.1:560448-591022 GCF_000204515.1 Acromyrmex echinatior | reverse complement strand
CTCGTTACTTATTTTCCAAATTAATGAAAACACGAGAATCGGTGACCAGTACGACGTAAAACGCGAAGTTTCACAATTAAAAGTTTCTCGGGCACAAAGCGTATACTATATTACGCCCGAATAATTTATGCGCAGAAATCTGGTTCGATCCCCGCGGATATATGCGTGGGCTCCAAGTTCACAAGGTGGAAAAAGTCATGAATATTTTACACCCGTCCAGCAAAATGGCGCTGCTGTATTCAAATGAATTGACCGGCTGTTTGAGATTATTATGAGTCCTTTGAGATTATTCGTTGACAATTGGCTATTCTCTTGTATTTCTGTCCTTCGTATATAAGCGTTCATGTTTACTGCAAAAATACAACCGAATTTATTTCCTAAATTTATTTCTGTCGTCTTATTACTTATAACACTGTTTTACTGTTACATGGCACAATATTATTTTTCCCTGATTATAGAAATTTAGAACTGCAAATAAATTATGATCCAAGAACAAGTCACCATCCAAATGACATTAAAATAAATCATTATTGATTAAAAGTGATTCTTATTAATTATTTTGGAGCCATTTTGATGTTATGATGACTTGTGTTCTGCTTGAAGAAATATCTACAGATTCTCCGTCTGAGAATGCAACAGTTTTGAGCAAAGTGATATCGAAATCTGTAAAAAAGATTTAGAATAAAGATTGGAATCGTTCCTTTCCGCAAATGTGATTTGTCGTGTTAGCCAATCCGAACCCATGAAGCTCTATCTTGCTACCCTTTTTCCTCGGTTATCGATGGATCCGTACGTATAAGCATGGATATGCTTTTATGCGCGCAACGAAGCTCGACTGCGCGTGTAATCGGCAGAAAAATTGCGTATTTCGCTATCGGAGCAACTGTGATACGTAAATATGCAAACGCGATTACAGCCTCCGTGCGCGCGCGGTTGTTTTATGAAGTGGAAAAATCTATGAATGCCTTATCATGAGAAATGCTGTTGCTGCAGTTCAAACGAATTCGAGCAAGCGCAAAGATGAAAAATATTTTTATCTAAGAAATAGATACTTTTATTTAAAAAATATAGATTGAATTATATATGCGACCTTTCCATTGAACTTCTCATTTTTTGATTATATTTTAATATTGGGTTTTTAATATTAGGATCGATAGAACTATAACCCTTAACAATAATTTTTTTATGTTATATCATTTAGATTATTACTACTTAATTACATGATATGAAAACGCATTGCTATATGTTTTATTAATTTTATATTATTTATAATTATTTAATTTAATTATTATCAGTACTCTTAAGTTTGAATATTCTGGATATTTAAATTTGTAACTTATCTTAATTTCTATCTCTCTTATATTTCTGTTAATTTAATTCATAATTACGAGAGAGCAGTATTTTGCTGCTTTGCAATTTACAGAGAAATAGGTTTCGTGCAAAGTGCGAGTCACACTTTCACTAGTAGATAAATAAAATACGACATCCACACCACTATCACCTCTTTCAAGTAAAGTACGTTTTACTGCCGTGCGCCAGTTAGATGTATCTCACAGGTTCATCTTCCGTTTCACCGGAAATAAAGATCCCAAGTTTATTGAGCTTCGTACTAGAAGCAACGCGGTTCGTAGCTTTGGAAGCTTTATATCGATCCTAAGAACCTTCATTCGCGATTCGATTAGAGCAGAACATTGCGATTCGCGTGAATGAGAAACCGCAAAGAAAAAAATTCTAGAATTCTATGATAGTTTTTGAAAAGAATATCGACTTTGAGGACTCTACTACTTCATGAATTCTCTGTCAGCGAAGTATATTAGAAATATTTTTTAATTCTTTAGTTATGTAAATTGCATTGATATGTATAATAACGAATATTTATGTACACAGCAAATTGTAGTGTTTTGCTCTAATCAAAACGCGAAAATGGAAGTTCTCAGGATTGATATAAAGTTTCTATGAATCACGTCTTTAGTCTTTGTCTGAAATTGCAAATATGTATTTAGCCTTATCTGATTTGTTTTATTCTATATATAATCTTATATACACACACACATACACACACACACACACGCACGCGCGCGCGCACGCACATACATTTATGTTGGAGTAGAATAAATCAGATTGATCGGATAAGAATAAAATATTTTCAATTTCGGGCAAGTAACAGTATTCTTGAACGAATTGTACAATTTCCTTCCGGATAGCTCTTCTCTTGTCCGTACTTCCTTTATCTGTCTATCTCTATTTGTAAAAGGGAAATTCCTTCGGGACACAAATCGGACTGAGCTATATTTTGCCCATGAACTATAAATCTCTCTCTTCTTTCTCTTTCTTGACAGACTCTAATTACACTCCATTTGAATTGTTTATAACACAACGTTCGTAAATCAAATTGATTTGAAGATCTGGACTTTCTCAATGGCAGTTCTTATATTTGATAGAAATCGTTGTCCAATATGATTATTACTCGTTTAAAAATATTTTTTCTTAAATAATATTCCTTACCAAAGGATGAAATCATGAAATATGTATTTTTCGAGAACAATTCTTGGATAATCTCTGTGAATATATTTCATAATAATCATTATCTAAAAATCATCGATTTTTAATTTGAAGAATCTACATGTGTGATAAAATTGTATTTTTAATATTTGAACAAGCGTTCAAACGTTCTATTTTTTTATATGTAAAAATCTAACAAAATTATTTCCCTTTTTATTATTAATGATTGTAAATAATCCTGTTAAGATACAAAATATTCGACGCGCATGCAGGCCAATTTTCGCCGATCCAATTTCGCCGATTGCACTCCGTGATCGTGTTTACGTTTGGACGTTTGCATATAATTATACTGTGCGACTCGTTATTTCCGCCAGCCAGCACTTTGAAATATACTTGATCACCTGCACAAATACTTTCACTTTTATTTATCGAGACAGATGGTTCGAATGCTGGTACTGTTAGAACAATTATTTATATTTAAAATAAGAGCACCTCGTTAATAAGAATAAATATTAACAGGTGCAAATCGTATGCAAGATGTTTGATGATATTTCTTATAGGAAAGACTAATTGTAAGACAAAATTTCTTTCGAGAATTTTACTATTAATTTTTAGTATATCAAATGTAAATAAATAAAAATGATATAAAATATTGAATAATTATATAATTTATTTAAATATATTTTTTCGCGATTTCAGAATTGCTTTGAAATAAACAACAGTTCTAAAATTGCGAAAATTTCGTTAGCAGCAATGTTATTTTATAATTAAAAAACATTACGTTATTATATGTATTTGCTTTGATAATATTATTATATTATTTTATTATGTATTTTTACGTGCAAAAAGTGCAATTAAAATTAATCACGGCAGTAACTGAAATATTGAAATTAACTTAAACTAACATGACAATTTTATGCAAGACGTGTCACGCATTTGATTTTCTTCTGCATTCAAAATTTTACGAACTAGAAATAAAAAGGCATAGAAAGAACGAATAGCCTGCTCGTCAATAATTTCATATTCACCGAGCTCCACGGTAGCAGCGATACGATTCAGTTGTGATTTTACGTAGAAAACATTCGGTATGCATATACGAGGACAGAAAGAAATATCTCGCAGTGGTAATAGTCGTGTGTTGCGGACACACCGACTCGAAGAGACGCTTGAAAACGCATAGCTCGGATGGAAAACCGTATTCAATAGAAATATCGTATAGTGAATCGTATAGTGAATCGTGGAGAACCGCTTGTTCGTCCACGTTCGCTGCTGCAATCACTTCAGCGTCCACCGTGTTAGCTTTCTTATTTGTTTTTCCTCTTTCGTACAGCGATGTGATATCCGATTGATCTACCTGGTACTCGATATTACAATCGCAGTGAAATCATCGGATAATAAATATTTCTCTTTTTTTAGCGAGCATGCAACGGAAGGCATTTAAATCCCCGATAATCCTTGTGCGTTCATACTACACAAAGAAAAACATACGTAAGTTTATGGAAGTATATTTTTTTTCAAATATTTTAATGTAAATATTCAATATTTTTCACCAAATCGAGCTACTGAAACAAACGATTCCTTAAATAAAATAATCATTAGAATTCGCTATTTAATATAGTATAGCGGAGATATTAAAAAGAATTATTTATACTTACAAGGACTGTAATACCACCATCTCTATTTTTTTAATTTTTTTACTCAATTAAAGTTAATTTGTAAGGATTCGATTTCGTCCAGCAGAGAAATTAGATTAATGTTTTAGAGAGTTAAAGAATACTTCGAGCTGTATCTTGCAGCTAATGTTGTCAGACGTCGTAGATCGTTTTCCATTTTAATTTAAACTTCCTTGAAAAGAACAAATCTATGTACAGACGCGCGTCGAGAAATGCAATGGTCTTCTTCGCTGTAAAATTGCGTTTGCAAACAAATTTACAAGAGAACTCACGGGAACAGTGGAAAGGAAAGAAGCATCAATTCCATTCCTATCATTTTGCGAACAGAAAAAAGGAAGAAAAAAATATCTCTATTGGTGCACAAGAAGCACAAAAAACTTAAAGAATGAAGTCTCTCTCTCCCCCCCCCCCTCCCTTTCGTATAGATATTACATACTGGACGAATGAGATTAAAAGTAATAAAGACTGGAAGAAATAAAGTTAAAAGTATGGCCACGTCGTTGTTCGGCGCGACGAAAAAAAAAAATCAAGACTTTGTTCCAATCCACAGCTGAATCGATCTTTCATGAGTTTTTAAGCTATAATACCAAAACCACCGAAAGTTTTAATTTAGTAATTTCTTATCCTTGTTTAATGAAAAGTTATTTTCATATTATTTGTATCGTTAAAATTATTTGTTATTATAGTCACAATATTATTTTCAGTATTATATACTATATAATTAATACAAAAAAAAATTTGATATGATTAACGGAGCTAAAAATCGAATTGTCGGTTCTAATACCGAAAAGATTTAGATCACAGTTCAATACATGTTCAGTTTCACTGATATTGCCGAGTGCAGGGAGAGCAATTAAAGCACGCGAGAATTTATCGAATTAAACTCTTAAATGCAGCTAAATACACGCACATTCTCTCGATTTCGCGTCCCACGATTGTTACAGTAATCGTTGAAAAACTCTGAGTAATTGGCTCAATTTCGCTGAGCTCGTGTCTGAGGCGAGAAAAGCATCCCGCAAATTGCTTCCATCCGCGAGGAAGAGAGACGACTTGCTGCCGTGAGCTACGATAGAAATTTCCTCGGCCAGGAGAGATGGTGTAAAATGAATCGTGAAATGAATCCTTCCATCTCTAGGCATGGAAGGCGCGTATCTTCGAGGGGTATCTTTACGCAAACGTAAGAATCGTTCGATCGATGAAATGCTTTTACGTCGAGGTACTCATGAAACTTGCGTTATGGCTGTAGGTAACTTTGTCAATGTTACGGCCGGCAAATAGAAGCTTGTATCCCGATATCAAAGAGGAAAGTTTGAACGTTGAGTCAAATTTAATTGTCACAAATTTCCACAGAAAATCAATCAATAGTTCACATGGCTTTACGATTAGGAATTTCACAGAGGGCATACAGAGTTTCTCGGGCGTTTGAGAGTATTTCCGGCATTGCCGTCACCCCTCAGTCGCCTTTTCCTCAATGGAATTTCAGAGACATACGCTACACTATCGGTTTTCCGCATCGTCTCGTCCCGGATGGAGGCAGTTCGCATAAATTTTCAGCTGGATGGCACTGCGTTTCTGTTAGCGTTGCAAGCGAAATGGCTTTCACGCAGCGCCCTGTCAACGCGGCCGTTGAAATATTAAAATACTCGTCGATCAGGCGACGCGCCGGAGTCAATTCTTCTTATTTCGTCGAAAGGAACATCCGTGGAATATATATTCGCGTCACGGCGAATTCATCGCGTCGTCATTTGAATTTTATCATGTCAATGTCGAAGATAACGATTGTTCTTCTCCGAGAACAGGAATAATAGACAGGGTAATAGGAATAACAGACTGTCATGTGAATATATATATATATATATTTTTTATGAAATGTGCTTGATACATGTAGTCTGTATACAAAAATCAGGAATATAATTTTTTCACATTTGACTGCTGTACGGATTTTTACAATTGATCTTTTGACACATCATATTATTATTTTTTATATCTAACTTTTATAAACCAAGTAAATTGATACATGATCAACAATTTAATATTTTTCAAAATATTTGTAGATGTTTACGTGTGCGTAAAAGATACGCGGTATGAGGATATAATAAATATTATTTATGCGCTACGTACATAAATGTAAAATATGTAAATACACACATTTACCGTTGGTATAAGCTTTTTTATAATATAATTTTAAATAATTTTTTTATAATGTAATTTTAAGTAATTTTTTCACAGTCGATTTTAGTCAATAAAATAATTTTTTAAATAAAAATCCTTCGATTACTAATGAAAGTCAAAAGGCCTTTTCAGAATTTATAATATACTAGATATATAAAATCAATGTAAAATGTTTTTCACATATAAATGGTAGTAAAAAGAAAATATATGAATATTATTAAAATTGATACGTGATATCCTGAACTCATGTCACATAACTGTATCCAATTGGGTACACATGGACAGTCAATGTTAAAGATACATTTACATAAAAAAAAATATATTTTTTAAATACTTTATTATATTATATTTATTGTTTACTGATATACAGAATTATTGCATATAGTATACATAATATTGCATAATATAGTTTATACGTATATAAAAAATATTGTATACTCGATAATTTGCAATATATCAATATAAGATTACATCTATAAAAATTATGCATAAAGTGCATCGTATTTTTCCCTTTTACG
Organism: Acromyrmex echinatior; assembly: GCF_000204515.1. The sequence goes on along the minus strand of NW_011627245.1, from coordinate 584,157 downwards.
GAGATATCTTTGACGAATCTGCAGATAATTCTTTTACAATATATATATATATATATATATCATTCATGATCATAATATCAGAGAGAGATTCATTTTCACAACATTTTTCGCAGAAATGCATCGCTCGAAGCCACCGTCTTTATTGCGAAATCGAGCTAAGATCTCTCTTTGGACGTTAGAAGGTCTCTAAAGATTGATGGTCTGCGATACAAAAGAAAAAAAGATTGCGCAGGAAGTGCTCATTGACAAATTGATACAAATGGGACTGGCAGCGATCGCATTTCCTGTGCTTTCGCGTCTTCCCACGTGCCTCGATTTGCGGAAACGCCTACCTCCTATATATTCGTTCGATGATCGATGACGATCACGAACGTATCTTGCATTAAGTATTTTAAAAGCGTTATAACATCTATTTTATTATTTGAACATTAATTCTCAAAAATGATTTAATATCAGGAATTACATTTTTATAAATAAAATCATTGAATTTATTTGGAATAGGGAAACCGGAAACAAGTAACAAGAGGACAATAGTAACACCTTACTTTCTAAATCTGAATCAGTGGATAGTCACTAATTACTCAATGGCATACTTGGCATTGATAATCAGAAGTTCAACTAAAAAAGGAAGAATGTTTGAGAATTATATGTATAATTAAAATACTGATATTTGCATCTTAATTTCAATTTTCCAATACCATATTCATTAAATTTATGCAAAACAAGATTAGATCACATAATAAAGATCAGTTAGATTAGGATAATTATAACGAAAGTATAATGTATTGTCTTAATATGTTTTAATGATTATCTGCGTTAATGGTTTGCACATTTAAATTGATTTTTATTTAGATTTTTATTTAAAAAATTTACTATAAATTATAAAATACCATTAGGAGACAATAATTTCGATGCCTAGAATTAGTTGTAACGTTACAATTGTCCCCGAACTTACTTGATTTTATTTTAGTATTACTTTGTACAATGTTATTTGTATTTTTCTTCATAGAATGCTGTCACAAGAAAACGCAAGACAGATAAGAGAAAAATTATATATAAAAGAAGTATCTTTGTATAAAGACATTTAAAGACATTTATAAAGTACCAATTATCCATTCGTGCAGCTGCAAGAAAGAGTATAGCTTATATATTTTAGTTGTGTTATGTACCTCTGGCAAATGTGGTACAATTATTCTTCTTTATTACTACAATTGTCCACGGGGTTGGGACGATTGTAATAGAATTTCTCATAGAACATAACTTTCTTTGAACATAACTTTTTACATAAAAAAATTATACCAAAAAAATTTTGTAACTAAATAAATTCTATATCTAAAAATACATATTTTTTTAATGTAAATATTATATTTTAACTGTTATAACACTTCAAAATCAAAATATTACTTTTGTCTCTCGGTATGTAGCAGTGCAAAAATTAAAAAATGTAGAATCTTTTAGATAGCTAAAATCAAATATATACCAAATATATAAAAAAGATATAAAGTTTTATAATAAAAGAATTTTTATCATAAAATTTTTATTATATAATCTAAAATTTTCAATGCGAATTTTAGTCAAAAAGCAGACTATTTAAAAAAAATACTTTGTGAAGTGACATTGCAACTTGATTAGATGGATATTTTTATTTCTCTAGTCTCATTCTGCGTATCAAAACGAAAAGGACATGTATTGCCATATCGTGGGGACACAATAACTTTTGACATGTCGCAGCAAAACCGCTAACATTCTTAAAAGAACACGTTCGTTGAGGAGATGCTCGTGGGACCATGAGTTTTCTTTTCTCGATCGAGACGTCATGACGGGCTACGAGTGGTAACGAGTTTTCGTCGCTTTTACAAAATTGTTCTGCGGGTAAAGTTTCACATTCGACAATAACGGCGCACAGAGACCTGCCTGCGAACTTTCAGACTTTCGCGAGGTCGGCAATAACGCGTGGACAACTATTGATATCGTTTCATAAAACTTGCAATGTGAACGAATCGCAGCGACAAAGCGGTTTCGCAAATTTTTTTTTTTTTGTTAAACTTATGTACTACTGTGAAAAATCAAGTGCCTTATGTTGAATAGAGGAAAGAGAATGATAATGTGAGGTTTAAAAGAATCACTTGATATAAATATACGCATAAAAATATTGTATTATCTTATAGCGTTACAATTACTTTTAGAAATAAAATGATTATTCATCAACTTCCTCTGAGAGAAATAATTTCCTCTAAATTTTGATACTTTTTTATTACAAATAAAAAATCGTTTTTTTTTTTATAACGCTCATAATTTCTGTCGAAAGGATCCATCTCCATTAACTTCCTTCGAGGCAAATAACTCTCTGCAATTTTTTAAAACTTTATTTTTCATCGTTGAATCACACAACGTGCAGTTCTTATTTCACTTTATAATTATAACTTCCGCCGAAAGAGAATGATATAACTGATTTCCATGAACTTTCTCTGAAACAGATAATTTGCTGTTAACTTTTAAAACAGTTCTTGTTTCATTATCAGTCAAATTTTACAAAATGTTGCATCAATGTTTTTGCATCGTAATTTTTAACCTGTGAATGGTAGAATTTCAACGAATTTCGGAATAGAGAGAATCGCAACGTATACATATTATATACACATATTTACATATACCTACATATATATGTATATTGTACACACACACAACACACACACACACACACACACACCTATATATATATATACGATACATGTGCACCCGGATATCCATTATTGCGATAGGTGCGCGGCCATTCCTGTCACAAAATAGACAGACAACGAAGCTAGCTATGTGGTTGCACGAACCTGGACTAATGTTACATTGGTCAGTTCGTTTACCACAGCATTTATCACCGTCGGGCTCGTTATCTGCCCAGAGCGAAAGTCTCCAAATTTTTCCCTCACGTCTTTTTGCTATAATCTCGAAAAACCTTTATGTTACTTCTATCCATAAATTTAACGAAACGAATTTAATATTTAGTTTTTATGAAATTTCTGGGTTGAAGACTTTAGAACTAAATCTCTTTTCGTAATATTCGCACAGCAAAATACATATTTCATGAAAAATTTCGCACTGATTTGAACTGAAGGAAGTTTTTATTCCGCGATACGATCAATCTTCACGAAATAGGTTTTGTTCACTTATCGATTTCGTCTGAATAGCCCACTTGGCATTAACTTTCAGAGCTATGCGAGGAATGGGCTTTGGCGAACAGCCGTGAGTGCGTGGAGGGTGGCGGTTCGACGAGCACGACGCATGGGGAGGAATCTGAGGATGCGTCTGAGGCGAGGTTCACCCTCAAATATTTAGGCAGCACCCTTGTCGAAACGCCTTCGAGTGAGGAAGCCACTGCGGAAGCCATCAAAACTGTTATTACCATGGTACGTACCTTAGTACGTTAGAATGTTTTTCATAATTTACTCTTTAAACTTATCTTAGAAAAAGCGTTTTCCAGATTTGCAATTTCTTTATATTTTGTCACTAAATGTTTTAAATTTCTTTTTATTTTGTTACTAAATGTTTTAAATTTGGATAATATTTTTTCTATATTCTTCCAATTTACTTTAATTGTTATTTTGTTATATCTAAAAAATCAAATACAAAGAAAGAAAAGGTTAGACTACATCAAATTTGTTGAATTCTGTCACACCTATGATTAATGTATTTAATTATAATATAATTTATTAAAGTTCACTTCTCTAATTTTACTTTAGGATGCAATATTTCAAAGAAATATAATAAAATTTGCTTAAAAAATATGTAAATTGAATTTCTTTTAGTGTACAAAACACATAGAAATATATGTAGAAATATTTTTAATTTTTTTATTTAAATCTATGAAACTATATTTACGTTGTATTTATATAACGAACGATTAATAACATTTTTGCCCAAAATTTTCAAATTTTCAATTTCAAATATCAAATTTAATATTTGTAGGAAAAGAAAAAGAGAAAAAAAGAGAAAGAGGGGGAGAGAGAGGGAGGGGGGAGAGAGAGAACAAGTTTACCGCTTGCGTTGGAAATTGCCACTGTATTATTTATCGTTGGAATTGTATCGCACCGTGTAATTTACTTTCAACCATTTTCCAACGCAACCGCCGTGAAGAGAATTTAATTGAAATTGCAAGGTACTAATTTCTCGCGCATAGCCACGGGTTCGTTAATAGAGCTAATGAAAATGAAGCGTGATTACTTTGCGCCATGTTTATTCGCTGCTTTGTCTCTGTCACGACTGACGGTGTTCTTATTATTTTTTCTTCTTTTTCTTTTTTTTTTTTTTGTTAATGTCATCTAGATTCAAGCGATTGACGTTAAAGATTTATAGTCGAAACTCGAATTATGTGTTTTGCAAATCATGCCTGCCAATGTTCAAGAACATTGAAGGCAAAAAAATGCACAAAAAGGCATATTAAAAAACGGTATTAATGAGAATTGCCGTTATTTAATTGATTCTTCCACTCGTCCACTAATTATTTTTGACTTTGTATATGAAATATTGCGAACACTGCTGATATTTGCTTTCGATAAAACTAGTATTGCTTTTTTGTACGCAAAAATACTATCAAGCTCGCGATTTTTGACGTTTTATTAAATATGGATGTCGATTGAGAAAAAATTTACTCTGATAAAAATTTCCAATTTATTTTGAAGAAATTTCATACACCTCGTATACAGTACATATTCAGATATTTTAATAATTAATAGAAGATCGATATTAAATATTGTTTATTCATTAAAATTACATGCAAATTAAGGTCGGTTGTTTCATCTTCGGATAAACTGGTAATTTATTTATTTTGAATAAACAAAAGAGTAAAAGAATAAAAACATAGGAGAGTAAGAAAATAATAACGAATTCGATTGGATACAACCAGTGCGAACTAGTGCATGTTAAAGCCGTCGTAATGGATGTAAAACTATGTATTTAATATAAATATAAAAACGAAATCATAAAATCCTTAATACATTTTATTGTGGTGTTAAGTAAAATTTGTATTTTATAATCCGAAATATTTATATTTTGCTTTTACACAGATTAAGTCAGTATACAACGGCTTTAATATGCACTAGTACGCACTAATGTGTCCAACCGAATTCGCTATAAAACAGTTGAAGTTTACCGAAAAATGGAACAATCCAGCCTTAGAGTGACAATAACATGTTATAACAAAAACGATTAAAAAGTGATTCAGTTGTGGCAATGATTGATAGAAGAAATTGTCATATGAAATTACAAAGTTCTATCAGTTTCTCAATCTAGTTTGGCAGCGAAATCCTTGTTGAATAGCGTAATCGATAGAGGAGAATGAATTTATGCGATTTAGTAGCGATCCGAGGAACATGATTAATTAATAACGAAACTTCGTCCGCGTCTCATATAATTCCAATTTCGAAGTGATTACAACTCATACTGCGAGATTACACGAACAGTATTGCAGAAAGCGGTAATGTATGTATTTCGGCAATTTCCTCCCGATGCAGTTATTAATGAAGAGATTCAGTCAACACATGATGGAAACGCGTACATCAAAATTTCTCTCATTCCACAATAAATATAATCTACAGTATTTGGATTATTTATACATAGATTTGATAAAAATAAATTTACAATGTCTACAATATATTTATAATAAAAATGGCTTACATGAATATCAACAATATACCTATAATTTCTTAGATTAATGAACAGCTTGCATTTTTCCGTGATATTTTTTTAATATTTATGACAAATATTATTTACAGAATTTCTGAAGAATTTATTTACTTTAGTTGACAAAAGCCAAGGAAGGACTTGGGTTACGATTTCACTTAATCATACATTTCCATCCGTATCTCATGCTCACCGGCTGAGAATTCTCTGTTAAAATGTTATACCTATATGTTATCGTATATATTACTAAACTTAAACCTATCTATCTTTCTTACGTATCATTACTTTTTTATTCTACTCTTTACAGTGATCTACATTCATATCATAAAATGTTACTACCGCCTAAACCTAAATTTACATACATTTCTTATTCTACATATCACAACCTTTTTTATACTCCCTATCCATTTCTTTATACTACTATCTTCTATATTATATTCCTCAATATTGTTTTTTTTAATATTTTAGAATTATTAGGTAAAATACTCATCTCTTTTCTTATTCACGTGTCCTCTTACACCTTTCCTAATAACAAATTTTCATAATTAGTCTACTAATATAGATATATCTTATAAAGAAGTTTAATTCATAATTCTTCCTTATTTCTCTTCAGTTCCTTATCTCTCTTTTTCACAATTTCCTAAAACATTGCCTTTCCCATTATCTAAGTTCTCAGAAATCTTTTGTAATTTCAATTTATAATTATCTCTTTTTCTGCAAATCATTTATAAGAGCTTCAAAAATACGATCTAACTATATATATATATATACTGTAGATTGGAATGAAAAATACGAGTGTATCTTGCGGTATGCATTGCACGTAGATCGTTAGTATTGCATTAAACTGTTCATTCGAGCGCTCTTGCTGCAACGCGATCAAATAGTTATTTTTTGCCGAACTCTCTCGGTTTGGACTGATTTGAAAGTTTTCCGACGCACCCAATCGTATTCCGCATCGGCAACTTCCGGATTGAAGTGTTCATTGCACTTCGTCTTTGCGCTAATTGACCCTCCGGGTTCGTCTGCTTCGATTGATCCTCTCTCATCGTCTTTTGTACCTACGTAATTGCGTCCATTATTGTTAGTTCCTCTTCGCAGCATCGCATTCATTTACTGGTTTACAGGATTGGATGGGCTTTCCATCTCTATGGCAGCCTTTGTTTCACGTTGACAACGATAAATCCTGTTGCTTATTTACGTCTCTTCCATTAAAGAAACTAATTTGCAATAATTTGTGAAATTTATACAATTTTCATTTTGCCATCTATATGTATACTGAATTCATTGCATTTTAGAATGTTCTTCGGGAATTACACGCCGATTGTTAAGCAGAGAAGCGCTTTTATTTTTGTATTTTTGAAATAATTTACTTTAAGTTACTGATTAAGATGTTTCTGTTCCGAAGCAGAAGTTATACGCGCGTTCAACAGCATCATCTTGCCATGTCGCAACCATATAAAGGCAACTCCGCATTTCCGTCATGCAGTTGCTACCTACAACCTACAACTCCTGCAAGTTCTCGCTGATAATGCTATTCAGTGTTTGCGAGCAAGAAGCTACTAGTATAAACGCCCTAGATTATTATAACGTATATGTAATCCGGATTAATATAGATATAAATAATTGCTAGAGACGTAAGTCGCTGCTTTCGTCAAGGGGAAATAAAGCGCACCTTGGATTAGGATTTTGTAAAATCATAAATGAAAAAAAAGTCGCGAAGAGAGAATTTGAGAGTTGTGCTAAAAAATTTTGAGTTTAACTCTCAAGTCATTTCTTGGAATAAGCTGTGATAAAATGACTTGGGATATTTAATTTATCGAAGGAGCACGAAATATCTGCTCGATATCCGATTTCTTATAACAAATAGCTGTCAAAAATATAATTCAACAGACACATTTATGTTGCAGATTAAATGCGATAAAATTAAAAATCCTTATATTATATTATTTATATTAATAAATAAATGAAGATAGGATTTGTGTTAATAGGATTCAAGTTTAGTTATCGCTGCGTAAGGTTTCTCTTTCCTTGCGAAAGGATTCGTTAATCCATTGCGAAACTTTATGTGCAAATATTTCCACGGATTTTGCTCGAAACAACGTGAATATCAATCCTCTTTTCGCTTAATTCTGGTAATTGTTATTTAAATAAAAGCGAGCAAAGAATTTATAAATTCTAATTAAAAGCTCGAGTGCCATGCGAAATAATTTTACAAATGTTAACATTGTTAATACATCGTTGATAAATCACAAATATGGAATTTAATAATTAAATAAATATTATCGCATAATTAGCTTCTTGTCAGATTTAATCATTTTAACGTCGATTACGTATAAATTAAAGAATGATTTCATTTCTAGATAAATATTTTCTATCATCAAGCATTAATTCGTGAGTGATACAGATATTATTAGATTGATATTTTTATTAATTTTTTTATATACAGAAAAGCTTATTTGGTATTTTTATTAAATTCTTTTTTTTTATATACAGGAAAGCCTATATGATATTTCTCCTGCAGCCTTAATTTTTTCTATACGAGACAAAAATTGCAATTTAAATTGAATTAAATTTTCTAAATTTTATTTTCATAGTATATTTTGATAAAAGTAATATTTCCGAGCGTATACATATGTGTTCCTAAAATTTAATTAGATCGCAAAGACATTAAGCGAATCCGTATCCTTTCACAATAACGTCCGTGACAGAGAGACTCTATGCGGAATCCGCTTCAGAATTATCGGATTAGGGAAACGCTCCAGAATCTCTCGTGCGACGTTTGCGATTAAGGCAGCGGAATCTCCATGTGCGAGTTAAATCGTTAAATGGACCGCTTAATCCGCGCGAAGACCCGTAATTGCGTTGCAATGGAGTGACGCAAGAGAGCTCAAGTTTAGCACAACGAGATATTTGATTTTCGAAAAAGGTAATCGAACCGCTGCCTCACTTTACTCGGATTTACACCACGGATTTACTCTTGGGCACATGCATCTACTCCAGGTACTTCAGTAAATATAGCCTTCTGCTTGAGCAAACAACGAAATTGTTGTCGATCCAATCGAACGAAATCGATGGATTTCACTATTCGATCAGATGATCTATCAGATGATTTTCTTGAGATTTGGATATTCACGTGGCAGAGAAAAGGGATGTTCTGCTAGCCGCAGATATCAGGAAATGAATTAAGGAAAAGTTGCTTTAATAAAAAGTTAATTAAAATTCTTGCAGATTTTTCTCTCTACTTTCTCTATTCTTTCTATAGACATACACGTTAAATCTTAGGACATATAAAAATTATTGTTTAATTTTAAAATAAGCTGAATTAATTAGAAATTAGAATAATGTTATAATTACAAGTGAAAATATAAAGTGATTAAAAATAAAATACATATGATATTTTATTATTATAATTATTTTTCTTTATTAAACTCTACATATTTAATGCTCAAATGTTTGATGGCATAGAGAAAACTGCAAAATGAAGACTATTATTCTGTTTTTGTAAAATATATATATTATGCATTTTTGTTTTCTTTATGTTACATTAGATTATATTATTAAGTTTTAAAACAAGAATGTCACAAGGAGAATAAAGATATTTTTATTAAATTAAATTCTCTTATTAATAGTGCATAATTTTTTATCTTCTTTGGTTTAATTATTACAGGCGAAGGCGAGTGGAAAAAAGTTGCAAAGAGTCTCTTTGGCTGTGAGCTTGAAAGGAATTAGAATGACGGATTTAGCCACCGAAGAGGATCAACTTCAGGTATCGATATACAGGTGAGAATATTAATCATTAACTATTAAATTACAGATTAATCTTAAATATTAGCAGTTTACTTTGTATTAACTTAAAAAATTTGTTAACATGCTGCATTACATTATGTTTAAGCTTATAAATAAAAGTGCTTTTTTAAGCACTTATATGAGAGGTGGTATTACAGATTAATAATTTACGTAATTAGAAATTAGAATATATAAATAAATATATAAATTTCATTAAAAAAGCAATATACATTTTTTCAAAAAAAAAAAAAAAAACATTTTTCCTCTGACGAACCACGATAATGAATAATTGTTTTCCATACGCTAGCCCGACTGAAATTTTAATCGCACGAAGTGAAACTTGCCAGTTTGCTGCATGTTTTGTCGATCCGGTGTTGAATTATATTCGTTGTATATACAGATATATGTACGCCTGGGAATGCATCAACAATTCCACATAATGACGACGTGATGATGCAGCGAGCGTGTGTGATTTTGATATTTGTTATGGGAAATTACAAACACGAGACTATTTCCGATCCACGAAGCTTCTCTCTCTCTCTCTCTCTCTCTCTCTCTCTCTCTCTCTCTCTCTCTCTCGCTTGTCAAGCTGTCGCTCGATTTGCGATATTTTCAGTCTTATTAATGTCCAAAAGAATTATAAAACACATAGTGTTTACTAACAATGATTTCATTAGTTCCTAGTAGCATTTTATTCACCATAGACGCACGTTCAAACAAAATTGTTCAATTATCGAAAAGAATATTATTTTAATAGTAAAACTGGAAAACGGTTTAAATATGCATGTTGTTGATATTAAATGTATAATTTAATTGTAAATGTGTGTTGTGAATAAAAAATATTTATGATATTTCACATTCTGTTTTTACATATATTCATTTTATTACATATTATTTATAACTTTTTCAATCTATTTATATATTCATACAGTAGTAGAATTCTTACACTAGTCACTAGTTATCTATTTACATTTATAAGAAGTGGATCAAAAAATTCGAACCAAGTTGCACAGTTAAGAATCTTTCAATTGTATCTTTGCTGTTCTTCACATCGCATTAAAAATTACTAGCACAAGTATAATGTGATTTTAACTCTCTGTAATACCAGTCTGAAAGATCAGTATGCCTTCTTTTCCGTCCTCTAAAAAAATTCAATTCACGTCCAGTGAACGTTAAATTAATGCATTTTAATGTGTAATTGACTGAACGAGATCTGATATTTAATAAATATTAAAGAATGAACTCTTAAATATAAAAAAGTAAGCGTTGTTCGGCCAGATTGTTACAAAAATATGTTGAGATTGTATAACGAAAGTGGCAGAAAGGTGTACAATGAAAAGGTCGAGAAATGCATCGCGTTTTGGAAGAGCCTCATCGAATTTTCGCGCGGTGCGAACGAATGTACGAATGAAACGAACTTCTCTCGCGATAATGATCCCGCGGACTCGTTAGACCGACCAGTGAAATACCAGGCGGTGGTTTCCATTGTTACGTTGAAAGCCCGCCGGGGCGGTTGGCTTTGTTCCTCTAGCGCATAATGCGCCCGGAGGTGCGCTAAAGTGGCGAACGAGAAATTTCACGGAACGCGTAAAAAAAGAACGACAACGAGGGCGGCGAGGGTTGACGTGCCGGTTATAAATTCTCTTAATCTCGCCGCTCGGCATCGTTAATGGCGAGTTAATTAACCAGCGTGCAAAGACGCGCGGCTGAATAAAATTAAGCCGTGGGATTAAAAGCATTAAAGAGCATTATTTCGGAGCCGATGGCGTTATCGGCTCTCGCCTGTAATAGCGTAACTTTAAAAACTCTGCGATACTAAAAGAGAGGCAAAGAAAAGAGATTAAAGAAGAGAAGAAGGAGTGGAGAATGAAAAAAAGACGTGAGAAAGAGAATAAAAAATTGAAGAAAAATCGATGTTTACAAAGAAGCTTTGTGCAAAGAAACAGAAATTATTTTTGTGCTATTATTTTTGTATAGGGAATCGTCTTCGTATATATTGAATTATTATTTATTAGTTTAGTATTATATGTATCTATCTTTCACGATATATAATATTAAACATTTTGAAATTTATATTATATTATACGCAATATATGATTATTATTAATTGATTATAACTTGATTACAACCTAATTTGATTATAAATTGATTACGAGTAGTAATCATCAAGCTTGTTATAAGCTCTAAAATAAAAGATAGGAATTTTAAAAGCTTGAGCTCATAAAACGTCAGCTCACTGTATCCATTCTTTTGTAACCGTTGGTGGTGCATCTCGCTCATGTCGCATATTACTTTCGTTTTCCTTAGGGAATTTAGAATTCGCCTAAGTGCCCTCCAGCAAATTTTCGACTACTATACACGGCGAATAATATTGTTGTGCGACATAAACGGAAGTGGCTGCTGCTGCGAGCGATGGGCGTGGATTTGCATATCATAGTTGCCGGATGTGCGTGCAGACTACTGGTGTATCGTCACACGACAGATTCAAATTATCGCTATTATTAAGATACTATCAAAACGCGCAAAAGCAACTAATATGGTGGATAACATTTTCATTTCTTTCAATGAAAATAAAAATGTTATCCAACACATTAAGTTTAAAAGAAAAACGATTAATTTCTTATTAATAGATAAAATAATTTTTCTTTTTTTTTTGTATAAAGAGAATGAATTAATTTAAAAAACTTATTCTGGTAATCCTAATTTTTATTCTGTTATCTTTTTAATTCAGGATCTCGTACTGCTCGGCGGACGCGACGCACGATCACGTGTTTGCGTTCATCGCGACGAATCTCAACGAGACGATGGAGTGCCATGCATTTCTTTGCCCGAAGAGAAAAATGGCGCAGACAGTGACGCTGACTGTGGCGCAGGCCTTCAACACGGCTTATCAGGCGTGGCAATTGTCGCAGTCCGATCCCAGAATCCATCACGCACAGGATAAGAGCTCTCCCTCGACAGGTGACAGGATCGGTGAGAAAGTTTTCGCATTAGTATACTTTCCTGATAGTGAATGTCTCGAATGTCTCGAAATGACAGAGATTATTCTTTCCGTTAAAATATAAGAAAGCCAAATAAGAAGTTGAAGGAATTTTAAAGGAAAATTAACGAAATATTAACTATACGACTATACTTATTGATTTATAAATAGAATTTTAAATTGCGATAAATGACCCAATATATTATGTATTAATATTTTTTCTAAATTGAGCTTTATAGTACAGAGTCGTAATAAATTTTATAGTTAATTTTATAGTCTTCTAAAAAAGCCAATAACTAATGAAAGTCAATAACTAACAATTGTCTGTTAAATATTTAGAAAAAGTTTAAAGACTCGTAATTAGAACATGTAATTAGAAATTTAGACAAAATCTGAATTTTCAATTACGACAAATTATACATAGATTACATGATTATCAATATAGAAAGAATTGAGATTTTCAACTCTTGGAGGGAGTCGTACAAGAAGTTTGCGATCGCGGCTCATAGAAAAATTAAATATTTCGTATCACTGCGTATAAAGTGATGGTAATTGAAAAAGCTTGCTTTCATTTCTACACTTCGAAAAGCTTGCTACTTGCCTTAATCTCGAGCGAATTCGCGCAAGTGCAGTATATAAAGAGGTATAGCTGTCGCGTTGATCGTAAAGTGCAGTGCCTATATATGCATTGCACTTAACCACCGAGAGTACGGATATTGCGGTGCCTTCTGGCACCTGGCACAAGAGAATCAAGAAATTGTACGTTAATATCAGGATTGCACACACCAGTATACACATTGCACATTGCATTGTGTCTCACGTGCCATTTCGGTAAATACCAGAAAATATTGCAGTTTCTCTCACTGGTATCTCGATTACAATTCGCTGTTTTTTATCTGTATTTTATCAAATAAAAAGTAATACAATATTGCAATTCTATATCTAAAGCTCATTCTAGATGATCTATAATATTGTCAAAATTCAAGATAGAATTTTATTTAAAATTCTATCGATGATTCTATGCCATATAATATGAAAAATCACTTAAAGAGGGTCTAAATATAATATATATGTATAGAATGTATATTGAAATATATACGAACGTAGAAATTATAACGTATAAAAAGTAAAATTATAAATAGAATACTAAATGCCTGAAATCTGCGAATTATGAATTGTATTAGAATTAAGCTTCCAAAAGAACTTAACTCTAATTCATGCAGTTTTACGTTCATTTAACTTTCCGTTTCTCCTTTTATTTTGAAAGACTTTTGTGATAAAAGTTACATAAATAATTTTTATAGAAAGTAGAATCTCTTATTTTTTTATTCCATGCTTTTCATTAGTATTGCCGATTTCTTATCGCTTCTGAAATATTAATGTTCGTAAAAGGATAGATTTGTTAACTTAAACGGATATTTTTATAATTGAGTTGATTCTCGATTTATATCGCGAAACTCTTGTATTGATTTTTAAATCGTCTGTTTTAAGGATTTCATTTCATGGAGATTGTGCATGGAAATGTTTTGCTTCTGCATATTGCATCAAATATTTGGGTGCAGAGCTTTACTAAAACTCACGTGCATTTCATTTTGGAAATAAATATTTTTCTTTTATCATCTGGTAAAATTAAATTTATATTTTCAATCCTCTATCACGATATTCCATGAAAAAACAAAATTTTAGTATTCAACACGTATACGAGGCTTCGGAATTGTCATATAGGATTTTTGCGCACTAAAATTCCTGCAAATAATCGCAGGTTGCAAATGGACAATAACTAATTTATTTAACATATCGCTTTACGAGACTTCGTGATAAAAAGTACGTGATTAAACGTTTTCGCAAATCTATTTTTCTTGAAAATTTTCCTTAACTGACAGATACATTTTTCATTACTTTTTCATTTAGTATCATCCATTCTGAATTTTTAATTACAGATAACAATGAAAAGAAGAGCACCAGTGAGACAAAGACTACTACTGGCAAGATTAATGAACAAAATAAGCAAAACGGTCAACAGCGGCGCAACGACAGTCAGAAAAATCTTTTAATTGATTTGTCAAACGATCCTAAACCAGCGGGAAATTCATGGGTGAGTGATGAAACGCTGAGAGTTTCTCTTTGACGCGTCGTCGTCGTCGCCGTCGTCGTCGTCGATCAGCAAAAACCGACCGATCAGCAAAGCTATACTATAATCCCACGGCGTTTGATCCCTTTCCAGTTTGCTACATCTCATCGATAGGTACTCCACGTCGCGTTGCTATGTATATACGTCATTGATCTGCATCGCGTCATAGGACGTAAGAAGCTATTCCTTTGTAGAAGGAGAATATTTGAAGCAAAATTAAAATAGCAGAGTAATTTTGTTTATTCTTAAAAAGAAAATAATTTTAAACATGCATGCGTTTTATATTTGCCTGGAGGCGCGCCAAAAGAAATTTTGTCCGCTATTCTTCAACTCAGTAAGCATGGAAGATGTATCAGCGTGTATATTTATATATTTTATTAATTATAACTAATTAAAATACTCAGAATATTTATAATTCTGTTTACATATGTTCCTTAAAAGTATCGATACACATATATTTATTTATTAGCATTCACATATTCTGTTTTTTCTGTTTCTAAAGAATTCTAAAAAAAATTCCAGAAATTAATAATTTTATACTTGAAAAACAATTTACAAAAAAATTAATGAATTAACCGAAATAATCAAATTTACTTTTAATTTATTATATTACCTATAATTATATATAGGTGTAGAGGAAAAGAGATAACAATTCGTCGAATAGCGTGAAACGTTTGCTTCTCTTCAGGTATGCTTCGAGGAGGATTCGGATGTGAAAAAAAATCAGAAGAAAAGCACAGCGAGTAACAACAGTATTCCTATGACAACGCTTAGGCATCACACGACGGCATCCACGACCCCAGCCCACCACGTGGTGCCCCGACCGAGCGCCGGTTTCAAAGTGCAAAATGCCTGGGGCGAGTCCAGATCGGTCGATTTGATGTGCTCGTAGCAGGCAAAATAGCCGGCGGCCGACAGCTTCAGAGATGTGCCGTTGATCACAGGCCTCTGGAAACACCTCTCGGACAACGGCCAATCCAAAAAGACCAACGGCAATCATTAAAATCCTCGCCGAATTATCTCGGCAACTTCCGATCGTGAGTTTAAAATTCGGAAAGGTGATGATCTTCGCCGATTATTCATATTTTTATTGAACGCTGAAGAGAGACAGCGAGGATGCCAACGCAACGGTGTCTATTTTTGTGTGATCTTAATGCGACTATTAAGTCCGACGGGGGTTTCTTGTATTCGTTAGAGGGGCGTGAGAAAGATTGCGGGTGATTCCTATTAACATACGATGACGTTGACATACGATAGTGATTTCTTTTTAAAGAGGAAATCAACCGGCAGCAGAGAGCTCATGGTAATCGGGGTGGGATCAATTTCTAATGAATTTTGTATAATGCGTAATAATATACATATATCTGTGCCAATTACTTTACATACATATCGCATAAACATTACTAATCGAGAGTGTTAAGTGTGAGTGTTAAGAATTAAGACATTCGCTTTTTATCGTTTTTAATGATATTAACTCTGGAAATTATATATAGATTAAAATTAGTGTCTTATAACTCGCGTTTTTATAAAGTTCATGGCTACAGAGAAATAAGATTAATTTTTAATTTTAAAGTTCATCGGAGAATTGAAAGTCTTAATGTGGTCAAATAGATAATCTGTCAAAGTGTTTTTTCTCAAAATAATTTAATTATCATTTAATTTCATAAACTTAATGTCCTTTAATAAATTATAATTAACGTGATTAAGTATTTATTATTTTATTCTAAAATGAGAGTTTATAGAAAGAATTATGAAATACATAATCGGGATATATATAGGATATATATATAGTAAAAAAATAATAAAGTTATGGATACATCACTTATTGTATTTCTTGCATCAAGACAACACAGTAAACTGAAATTTCGGCGGATAAAAAATACGCGAGTGTACACTGAGCCCCTAATACTAAAAATGTGTCCCGTCCAAATCGGAAAACATCGCTGCCATATTTTAATCCCGTATATGATTCAAATGTTTTACACACGTATATTTACGCAGTGCAGTGCGCGGCTAAATTACTTTAGAGCAATTTTCGAGTGAATTCTGGTCACGTAAAAATACGTATTCCAGAGTTAATATACATTTGTTAGTTTTGTTAAAAACTTACTATGATAAAAGAAGAGAAATAAATAAAAAAATAAAATTTAAAAAAACGACAGGTTTCGTAGATCGATTTCCTATTACAGTGCTGGATAGAAATGATCTTTTACATAATTGTTGATGGTCAAGCCCTTGATAGAATAGCTGGACTATTTCTTAATTGAAATTCGTTAAGTTTCTCGCAAAAATGACATTTGTCATAAATGAATATCGAAAAAGCCGCGTTATTTTCATGTGTTATAGATATTATTTGCAAATAGCTCATACGTTACATGGAAATTTTATACTCCTGAACGGAATTTTTATGTTCTTCAAAGGAGAATTTATCAGATGGACTTGTTACGCTGGGGATTTCGTTGATAATATCAGCGGCGAGCGATTGCCATCGAAATATCACAATATTGCATATTACATATTAAATATTAATGTGTTGATGTATACGTGCGCGTAATAGTTGATAGGGCGTAATAATGCCGTAAATAATCGAGAAGCGTTAACATGATTTAGCGTTAACTATATTGATATTTAATTTATCGATTGTTAAACCGTAAATATATTGTATTCTGGTTTTAGATATTGTATCTGTACGTAATTATCACGATGCCGTCTTATTAGATAGCATTAATTAAGCTCTTTGTTTCTGATACGATTGTCGATTTGATTATTCTTGTGAATAAGTAAGTTGCAGAGGGCTGCGTTCGATTTCGATGAAGATATAGCAAATGTAATACATTATATCATAACTTACTGTCCATTAGTCAGTGTTATATTCGAAGAGAAGCGTTTTTAGATTATCTCGAATCAGATTATATCGATTCTAAGGTAGTTATACTCTGATGGAAAATTTTCGTAGGTTTGCAGAATTTATCGCGAGATGATACATGAAACAGTCGGAATAGTCACTCTTTTGTACATTAATGCCTTTTTGATCTAGATCTCGAAAACATTTTTTTAAATTTATTTTTTAAAGAAATCTGAATTTGTAGATAAATATTCTGCTTATTTTTATATGAAAATTTTTATATGTTATTAATTTCAGAACATATTATTAAGAAACATTCGTACAAACAATTTTTACAAAATATTGAAAATTAATTTTAATATGGATATTAAAGACTTTCTAAATTTTTTTTACAGTATCATCGATAATTTCTTTTAAATTAAAAAGTTTATAGATGCCTGAATTTTGCAGTGCTAAGATATATTTTGTGGTAAAAAAAAAAATTAAAACATGCTAAGCAAAATATCAATATTTACACCGACCCAGAGACGAACAAATAAGATATTTAAATTAGTAGATCCTTTTTAACTATTTAAAAAATGCTTTTGACTATGTTATTTTGTCATGTATGGACTAACGGCGATGTAAATTACAGATCGGACGTCCAAATATGTTGTGCTGATAACGATAAGCTCGAAACGACAGTAATTTTATATAACTGCGCACTAATTGCACATTGTCATCGCACTTGTGCATCCTATAACCACGGGAATGTTATATACATTTTGCGCTAAATGTTCATAGTCTGTAAGCAGCACGAATCAAATATATGTATGTATCTCTGAAATGTATGCATCTTCTGACGATCCCTGCACGGAAGAAACACGAAATCCCTTTTCTTTTATTAAAACGAATCCGAATATCGATTTATTCTGCTTTGCAAAGATTAATTAATCCCATCAATGATTTCATTTTATATTCAAAATCGTAAAAAATTATGTTAATAGATCTTATTTTATCAACGACTATTATTACAAACTAAACAGAAATCATTGGAACAAAACTGTTTTTTTTTTAAGGATCAAGTGGAATGGTGTTAAAAATAGAAGGAAAAATATGTTTTAACAGAATTTTATTTTTTCAGTACATCACGAATGTAACTTGTGAAAAAGAATAATTTTCCAGACGCGTTCTGGTCGATCGAGAAAAAGCCAGTATTACGTACACGAGGATAGCCTTTTTGTGTATTCGTGTTTTTCAGATATTTATTTTTTTCCTTAGCCGATTTATAAAGATTTCATCATCAATCTTCATAATTTGTTCCTTCTGATGGATTTTTGTAAGAATCTCTCAGAAATTGGGCTGATTTTAAAAATGGTAAATTCTTTTTTCAATTACATTAATCCTTTTTGAGAGATATCAAATCAGTGAAACACGAGATGAATACATTATCGAGAAGATATTCTAAGACGGGCACAATATCCTGAAAATATTTTCAGAATATTCTGATGATTTTTATGTAGTATATATTTATGTATCGTAAATATTGTAAGAATTTTTGGAAGATATCTGAAAATACTACTGAATTCCCGAAATACATATTTTGATGATTCTGCAGATGCTGCAATCTCTCTAAAACTCGGAAAATATTCCGAACAATTTCGGTGTATTCTGTCAAATTTTTTATACATATACAAGTTTAAATTCAACTTATCACTCGCTAGAATTACAGAAATACTCTTAGAAAAGTCATAGTTATATATGTCTTACTCCTTTCTCGAATTATTCGCAGGAATACCTTCTCTTCTCGCGTTGAATCAGTTCAATATTAACAATACGAAAAGTCCTCGTGTCCGCTCTTTAAAAACTCCCTGACGCTTTCTAATTAGCGACGGAATATATTACATATATAATATACATATTACACATCGTAATTATATTACGCCTGGGTGCTTGTCGCTTTTGTTTATTTTTTTTCTTTCTCTGTCGCCTATATCTTCTCATATAAATACTTAGCAATTATTTTTTCTATTTACGAGCTGCTTATGTTTAATCGCTATCTCGTCTTATTTGAAACTGGTGTTAACAATCGCACACACCGCACGAGAACCGTACATTGCGATAATGATAGGTGTATTAAAAAAATACTTGCACTCCACGCTTTAAACGATTTCTTATCAACCTAACATAACAACAGCTATACAGTAATAATAAGTTGATCGTAAAACTACATAACTATATAACTGTCGCAATCATGCGCCGCGAAATATAATTCTTTTCTCTCTTTCTGTGTCGAGAAATAAATCTCCAATTACATTCCGTGTGTGCGCAAAAATCCATGTGCATGATATAGGTACGTATAAAAGTCTCGTCTTCTTGACGGAAGCTCTTCAAATCGCAAAAACTGTTATTCAGCGAGGTTCTCGTACGGCAATCGAGCGCACCAAATTTGCCTGGCATGTTCATGATACGCGAAATGTCCCGCGTAAATGAACCCAATCACGTCTTTAAAATATAAGAGAGAAAGTTTAATTTGATTACACGCAATTCCGTGAAACAAAACATCTTTTATATTACATTTTAACATCGCGACTGGATCACTTTACACGACACACCTGAGATACAGCGTGCTCCGGAAAATTATAAGTATAAGTTAAAAATAAAATGATTTGGTTCTTTAACAATCACAGGACTATTTAACAATCTTGTTAAATTATTTTCTCATTATAATTCAATTGAATATGTTCAACATAGTAGATATAAAAATAGAATATTCTAATTGTATAGATAAAAGAATTCAGATGAAGAAATGAAAAATTTATATATATCAATTTATATATATCAAGTTAACAGTTTATTGTTTTGATTACGGTTAATGTTGAAACAATGTAACGTCCTTTAAAAACTGTAACTTATACTCCTTTTACGGCGCACGTTGAATATTTTCTTTCATCCCTATCCTAACTTATAGGTATTCCTATTAATCGATAACGGTAATAATATATGATACAACGTTTTCTCTTAAAAGCTACACTGAAATATTATCCCTTATTGGTTATTTCTTCGCACATTCGCTTCGCTTTCCGTTCAATGGCAGCAAATTAATTAGTAATCCATGTAATGAAAAATATTCAAGATAATTCTTGCATCTCATAACAAAATTACATTTTAGTTAAGAGTTCCGCTAACTTTTTATTACCTTCCTCAGACCTTTAGTAATCGATGTTGTAAAATCATATTATAAACAGTGATGGATTAATGCATAGACAAACAAATCTTTGAAGACAGAAAATTTTCACATAGTTGAGATAAATTTTTAATTTGTTAATTCAACGTTTTTGCACGAGTTACATCCAGTATATTTTATTAGAAACGATATTTTAAATATAAAGTTAAAATATATTGTATTTATATTACTTATTAATAATTATTGAATGCGGAAGTATAAATTATTTTTTTATCCATTTTTCCTTTTATCAAATTTATAAATTAATAAAGTCACCTGACGACGAGTAGATATTGATGTTTAGGGCGGCAAAATACTTAATCCGTCACTGATTATTAATGAAATGATTTCACTGTAAATTATCTTTTCTCAAAATATGAAATGCTACGTCTTTAGAATTTTCATACAATTTTCGTATTGAACGTAATTATATTGGATAACTAAATTTTAAGAACTAGAAAAGAAATTTATCAAACTATGAATATATTTCTAGAAACGTACAATAAATATTATATGTGATTTTGTCTTTTTGTTCGTCATATTTGTACTAAATCACGAAAATTATTCTTTATAAGAATTTTACTTTCTTTCAAGAAAATCTTTCTTATCTGCACTTGTTTTTCAACTATTTCTTTAATTAGAAAAAATATTTAATTAATAAACAAATTTAATTAAATTAAAATATTTGTATAATTATGAAAATATTTAGATGACTTAGAAATTTTTAGATCTGAGGAAATTAAACCTGCATTTGAAGAAATCGCTATCAAAGCTATTGCGATTATCCTATCCTTATTTTACGTATAATGAACAATAAATATAGAATGATGCAATAACTCTGATAGTACGCTCTTAAAACACAGCCCAAGCATATGCAAAAATGACAATGGAACGTACAAACTAATAATCTGCATTTAAATCAATAACAACATCGGAATGTTCAATCACAGGAACGAACCAAGAACGTACCAAGCGCACACCCTATACATTTTTCGCACATCCTATACATTTTTCAGTCAGAATCTTCGTGTGTACAACGCGAACATTAGCTGATTTCTACCTTCACCAAACAATTATGACGTTTATCACTTCGCATTTGTAATTCCATTGCTTAAGATGGAAAGCAAGTAAAAATTAAATTAATCAAATATCAAGCTTAGATATTTATCCAGATTCCATCAATTTTATAAATAAATAAATAAATAAATAACATAATAATATAGGATTCCTTTAGTTATTATTTTAAATGATTGATATTAACATTTAGTGAAAAATTTCAACAAGAGTTCTTCAAAAATCATAAAATGCAAAGTGACAGATAAAAAAACTTCGGAAAGTCGCTGAATGGGTTCAGAAAATCCTGAAATAAGGGGATGGATAAGGTATTGATCGCTGATGCGCGATTCGGAAAAGGATGTTAATAACGTCTCCTCGTCATGGCAATGAGTCGGATTACTGTCCTGCTCCTCCTCATGATTCGTTCGACCGCAAAAAGATCCATTATTCACAGCCCGCGCTCTCGCTTGCGTTTAACGCTTAAGTATGCTCGTCCAGCACAGTAAAATTTCATACATGTGTCTATGACAGGACGTGATATGTTAGTGTATCCTACGTCTTGATTGCACTTGCTACATCACTCCGCATATAAATCTTTACGCTCGCGTATATCTAGATGAATCTTATGATTTATGATATATTAAGTAGGTATATTATGCAAATAATTGTATAATTAATCATCAATTCTAGGAGCAAATCGAACAATCAGTTACTGTTAATCTATTAATTAATGTATCTCCTGTCAACGATTTTTTTATTAAGGTTTTCCAACTATTTTAAAGTCAATTTTGTTTTAAATAAATGATTCTTTTTAGTTTTAGTTCTGTAAAGAGATACAGCAATAGTTAAACTTAGCCGACATCAGTTAGAAACAGTCTCTTCTTGGAAAAGAAACTTTTTCAATTTTCATTGATATTGGATAAGTAAACTTGGAAATAAAATCGTCTGTGGAAGAAGTTTTCAGTTCTTATTCCATAAATATATAAAATAAACATATGGAAGCATATTTACCTTTCATGAAGCTAACAGTTTCTCTCTCGTACCTAAATATATGCGAGCAAACGCAAACACATGCTTACCCTCGATGCTTCTTCACCAAATGATAAACAACAATTAAGTACCGTTTCACACAGCCGCTCGCGCTTATATCGATCAAGAAATCAATCCCCTTGTAACGAAGCCAATTGATAATTTACAGTCCTGTAAAAAAAAATAAGCTCCGATCCCGTTATGAAAGATCGAATTACAAACTCAGAACATGCTCGGAATCAGGGGTTAACGAATGATATGCGACCTTGAAAAGCGATTCGAAACCTCTCACATTACATCTTGCATGATTAACCCTAGAAGAAACTTTATCCATGACATTATTATTCATCCTTCTGTCCCTTCATTGTACACTCTAATCCAGTCTCTATCTTTAGCACCGTAAAATGGTGTCCCGTTAGTGGAAGGGTTCGAAGATTGGACACCCTTGAATCATGTTAAAATTTAAAAGGATTACGGCTGATTATTATTAATAGGTCATCGTACGATCTCTCAGATCTTTACTGCTCGGTTATTCCCTTCTGTTCACTAACGAGACTTTATCATGCACGATGATCACTCCTTGGTGGATACGATATATAAGCCGTAAAAGCGGAAGCTCTCTAAAGTCCCCTCGAGCGACGACAGCTTGCTTTGCGTATATAATATCATGACTCGGTAGCCATGGCTCTAAGAAGGATATTGAAGCTTCTTCGTCCTCTTGGCTGTTCTCTTCCTGCTTTCTCTCCTCTTCCTTTCTTCCGCACAGCACACGCACATACACACATATACTCACGTACACTTTCCTTTGGCACGTCAGCTCATATGCTACTCTCTACTCGCTCTCTAACCTATCATCGCAATAAAAAAATATGAGGAATAAAAATATATCACGTAACAATGCCTCCTCCGTGAGAGGAAGGAAAACTGAAGACGAGACCCTCACGCAACGGCAAGATATTCGAACCTCTGATGTGGAAGCATCATTTCTTTCCCCACCTCTACCA
>NW_011627245.1:435066-560435 GCF_000204515.1 Acromyrmex echinatior | reverse complement strand
CCTATCTCTACCATTAACGCTCTTCAATCATTTTTTGGTGTTCTGTGCACCTCCTATGCGGCCAGTAATTTTTCATTTTAGGACTCTTCCCGAAAAATACATAAGCAAACGATATTTGAATTTAGTCTTTGATTTTATTAATTTTTGACCGGAAAAAAATATTAAAAACAATTTTTGATGAAATAAAGAATACAGAAAATTAAGAATACAGAAAGAGCATGTCAATATAGAAATAACTCCTAATTGAGAATAATGCAATCTTGCAAAGCGTTTCTAATTATTCTCGTCTTTCTCATTAATTGTTCATTCTCATTCGAGCTTATTACTTCCCTCCATTGGGCCGTAATTATGTATAATTATTTATTGGATGACCAAAAATGTCTGCAGCTAGATCAGTTAGGGATAAAAATGGCCGGTGCATTCAGGATCTCGTCTCTTCATCGATGAATCGGAATTCTAACATTTCCAGAAGTGTTTTCAGAGAACGTCTTCATGTTTCTTTGACAGATTTCACGGAAATGTCTCTCGTATTTAATCTTGCTTCTTTGAAAAGCGGCGAGCTCCAGGGTCGCATTTTCGTAACACAATTGCATAGACCTCACTAGGAAGCTTGGCGTGCAGGAGTCTTCAGCCGATCCATGGTAGCCATCAGCTGGGCTGAGGCGGCGTCAGTCTCACTAAAAGCCATGTATACAGCTTCGGTTTCCGCTTGTCAATCAATTCGTACTGCAGATTAGCTAACCCGTCAGTGGAGAATCTTTTCTTGCCTGTCTTCAGGTTCTCGTACCTATCATCAAAAATTAAGCATTCAACTACTACAATCCGAAAGAAAGCTCAAAGAAGCTAGTTATTCTGAATAAAAAGTAGCAACATTTTTGACTCACCTCTTCGGATTGGCCTTTTCTTTTTTGTGCGCCAGCATTTTATAGCGCGCAACATTTGCTGGATATCGCGAAATATGCAGACCATGGGCTTTGATACGATTCGCCATATCGTCATCTTCACCACCCCAGCCCCAGAAGACGTTGCTAAATCCGTTAACCAGCTGGAAGTGTTCGCGTGACATTGCGGACACGCCGCCAAAGAGATCATTGTAGGGTAGCCTGAAGACAAACAAGCATTAAATAAATTTTTTCGTAATAAAAAAAAAGAATAAGCTAAATTCACATAAAAAAATTGAGAATTATATAATTTACAAATGATATTTGTAATTCTTATTTAGAATCGCTTTTTTGTGTAACGAGAGGATCATATTTTTACCTGTACTTGAATTTGTCCACCGCGACTGACATATGTCTAGGCTGTTCGGGACAAGTGTACAGATTCCTATCGTCCTCCGGAAGTAGGTCAACATCGTGAAAGATGAAGCAATCGAAGGTTCGTTCCTTTAGAGCCTCTACATAACCGACGTTCATGAGCATTGCTCGATTAAAGGCCTCGGTACCTGAGGATAGAATAACGTGGATAAATATCACGATATATTGTTAAAGAGAAATATAAATCTTTTCAAGTAAAAATAGTAAACAAATTAATTCGATATAATTCGATAACTTTCGTTAAAAAAAACTTTAGATTTTCTTCTCTTCAAAACAATTTCAAATGATTTACATTTCTTAAAATATTCCAACTACATATATAAATGTTGTAGTCACAATTATTTTATTAGAAAATTTAATTTGAAAATTTACATTGAAATTTTACCTTGAACATTTAAGTTTCATCTTGATTCGTGTGAGCACGATATATTCGACGTTTTGTAATATATTTAATTTTTTTAATTATCATGACGCAAGAACTTAATCAACAGGCTGAAATAAATGGAGCTTCTTTAATAAATTGCAGCAAGTCAAAAAGAAGTTTGCGCTTTCGCAAATGAAAATCTGCTAAATCTTTCAAGTACTTCATTGTTAATCAAGTGTCAAATATTTAGCTTGATCCGAGTATGAAATTTTAACTTCCTTACTTCTCCTAATTTATGCGCGTCCCTTAATTTATGAATGCTGATTAGTTCGACCTACTACAAGCTATCAAAGTTGCTCCACGCTCTCGACTCGAGGTTGTAGCAAATAATCCAGCTCTCTAGCGTGTTTTAAAGGAACTTTCTTGGCAAAGTTGCTATAACAGACTTGTTTTAAAGCCGAAGGAAGTCTTGATCTCCATCGGAAGGAAGGGGAAGCAGCCGCGTACAAATTGCTGCTGGTTTGACAAGAGGAGCTGCCGCCTTGCAAGGATTGATGAAAAAGGGAGTTGCAGGAACCCGGGGATGTTTGCCAAGTCTGGCGCAATTAAAAGTTTCACGTCTTATCCTGTCATCGCGGTTACTCAAATACTATGACGAAAGTGGGCCATACGTAGGAAACTTTAGCGAATTTTCCTTGTATTCCATGTCATCCGCTTAACGTCCTTTTGTCGTTTTCATTTTCTTGGGCTGGGATTTATAATCAAGAATGTTAGAACAAACTCAGAAACATAATTAACAAAAAAAAATCTTATTTCTTAATTTACGATTGTTACGATTATTTCTCTTTAAACGAAACAGAAATAATAATATTAACAGTAACATTTTCTATACAAAAAATATTCTTGATAAAATCATCAGCTAAATAAATTAGTCGGTATTTTCCATTAGCGTTTAAGCAGCATAAATAATTCACAAATTAAATTTATCGAATACGTCGGAGTATACCTCATATTAATAATACATACTTCCTGTGAAGAAAGATGGAAGCGAAAGAGCGCGGAAAGTGTGTGAGTCGAGGCTAAAAGGAATCTAACTGGATCCTATAAACGTTGCCCGCGTCGCGTCGGATTATTCGAGAATGATTACGAGACCGGCAGGCTCTTTCTCAAAGAACGAAGAGGAAAAGCAAAGGCTAACGTTCTCAAAGCCGCTAGTTGCATCTCCCGTCGATTATCATTGGCTGAATAGACTTCGCGCTCGATCGAACCTCCTGCACCACCACCAACCGACATACACCGAAGACACACGCGGAAAGATAAAGAGCATTACAAGAAGGACCCCCCTTGGAGGAGCATTCGCCAAATGCGCGCACGGCAGGATATAAACGGTCTTGTTTCTCCCGGCCTCGACGAAAGACGTCTCGGCGGAAGTGTATATTCCGGGTATGTCAGATATTTCTTTATGCCGTCAACGACGAGTAAAAAGGGATGCGATAAAGCAGAACGGCGGGGGCGCATAGGGACGCGAAACACAGTCGGCGACGATAAAGAGACGCAGGTGCAGCACGACTACGATGAACAATTTTACGAAAGGGAGAAAAGGGGAAGAGGAAACTCTCATCCCGAGGTGATGTTGACCTAAAAGATGTAAATGTTGAGCGATCTAATGGCGTTTCGTTGCAGAACAGTTTTGCGTTATTTTCGACGTGTCGCATTGGTGTACGCTATTCCAAAGCGTACAATTACGCTCTTTGACGAATTAAAATTGCAAATAAACGAAAGCAAAACGTAATCTAACCGAGAAAAAGTAGAAACGAATGATATTCTAAAATCTCTTGAGCGATAGTGCCTAAATAAATGGCTCATAATTATTTTCAACGGAAAAGAATTTTGCAAATTAATTATAAAAGTATAATATCGAGATTTTTCATTATAGCTAATAATATAAATAATGAAATATCAGATAAATTAGTTGTTTTATTAAAAGAGAAATGTACAAAGGCGAAGGATCGCTCTCGTCGTAAAACTAAAGCCAAAAGCCAATAGATTTATCTTTTCTTTATATATATTGTATATATTCCTTTTTAAGAACATAAATCAGATAATAGTTCTTCTGATAATATAAACGATAGAATCATTTTTTATTTAATTATGTTTTCTTGATACTTTCAAGTATAACGTTGGCTTCAGTTAGTCTTTAATAAAATTATGACTGTATTGAATCATGTCTCGAGTAATAAAATTCCATTGATTGGGATTACGTGTCATTACTATCGATTTACTGTCATTTTATTTTACAGTGTAATTAATACGTACTAATACGTAATACACAAAGAGAGGTCGCAAAGACGTGACGATGGAAAACGATTGATTAAATGTTTATCGATATCTTCCGCCTACAACGGATTTTTTCCTTCGACGGATTTTGATGCTGGCAAATTAGACAGGTAAGATCACGTCTGAATCGATTGTCGTCCCGACGGATACCACTCCAAACTAGCGACAAGCTGGGTTCATTTCCATATCTCTTTTCATGGAAGAATCCCGCTTATTTATTCATTCGAAAGAATTGCGTCTGCAATATCAAGTTATGCGCTGCCACGTTTGTTCGGGAAGCGCAGAAAGGCACGCGCCATCATTGCCCCACCCGTCTTCTATCTGTATCCTCGGCTGTACGTCTGTACATACATTTAAATTCCCAGAATATTCCCCGTTGTTCTCGCCGTGTCTCGGCTCTCGTTACTTTCATCGCTGGAAAAGTAATTTCTCTCAATTTTTTGCAACGGCACGCTGAAACAACTACTACGTGATATTTCCGTGCACGCGATTATCATTTGAGTCTATGTCTTGCAAAGGCGTTGAAATTATTATAATTTACGAAATAACGAAATAGCACAATTTCATAAAATACAAGTAATTATCGCTTATTACAATCAATCGTGAAAATCGTTTCTAATAGAATACAGTAATTCCAAAGGAGACGCAATGAAAATTGCAATGAATCTTTGCAGCGAAACTTCCTGAAATCAAGATTTTGCTTACATAATGATACCTGACAGCCGTTTCACTGTCTGTCTTTCCTATCATATCTCGATCCAACACTACGAAGAAAACTCGATCGCGTTTCTCATAGTATTTATCAAACTTAAAGACGACTAGGCAACGGATTTCCTTGGTATCGATGACCGGACGGTTGATGTTAACGATTGTATACAGTTACGATAATAAGAGTCTATCCCATGTGGATGCACGCCGGTGCTTCCGACAGTTCTATCCAGCGCGATATTAATGGGCGGATTTCTGTATCGCGAGAGTGCCCGAAGCTGCGGCCAGCGACAGGTGCAACTAATTGTCCATGAGAGTTGCCCGCCTCGATAATCTTGCCCCTCTTCCGGTAGTAGACATTCACAGAGGAACGTCCGCTGCACTTCTGTTTCACGGAATTAATAATTATTAGACGTTGTGTGATTGGAATGCGAATTATATCAGGCGGTGTATACTTAAATTTACTTTTTTATTTAATACATTTACCTAATACATACTCTCCAAAATTTTTAGAGTGAAATCTCAGTCTTAAATATTGAAAATTGACACTCTTTTTCAAGATTGGTTTAATTTCACTCTTTGGAGTGCGATTCCATTCCAAAGAATTTAGAGAGTACGTTTAGATTTATTTATTCAAAATTACACTCACAAGGAAAATGTCCCTCTCTGATTTTAATGAAACTTGATGGATTTTTAGAGGGGATAAAAATATTCAATACGCATTTTTTTTTTATCGGAATAACAAATGGAATAACGAAAATTTGATTTCTGAGAGTGGAATTTCATCCCTTGAATATGTGGTTGTTGATAAAAAAATATGTATCAAATATTGTATGTATATAAATACGTTTCATTAAAATCAAAGAAAAACACTAAAAGCTCTTTCTTGTCAGAAGAAAGCATTGAGTATTTGTGATTATAATTATATAAAATAATAAGTGAAGAACTCTATTTTTATAGTTGTTATTGTTATAAAAATATATATTAGTTAGGCCCGAAAACAGTTATAAATTACAATAGTCATTTTCTCGGTGCCTATTACATATTTGTTTGTATACAGAACTATAAAAATAATTGCTAACATTATAGCAGTAATAATTACAAAAATGGAACTCCTAATTATAATTACTTGGCCATGCAATTACAATCACAAACATCACTTTTCTCTCAGCGTAATATTTAAATAATTTATACAGAGACAAATAGCTGTTATTCTGTAATGACTGAATGAATGATGTTTCATCTAATATTCATTTCAGTACATTCATTTGGTATCTAATATGAACCCGTAGATGTAAGATTAATATTATTCAGACAATTTCTACTAGCTAACATTATATCGACATTATTATTATTATAAATCATCATCCTCCTCTATATTGCGAGAAAGATAAACAGATTTATCTGTATATTTTTGTTATTTCTCTATATTTCAATTTAGTTTCCGAGCAAAAATTCAGTCGTAAAACGAGAAATACGAAATATCAAGAAAACTTGTGAGATTAGCACTCTCGAGATAGGAACTCTTCTCCTCTCCCACATATCTCCGAACCCTTATCCCGTATCGAGAAATTGATTTTGTTCGAGCCAGAGCTGCAGAGGGAAGTACACCGTGAATCTAATTTCCTGATCCACGCGACGCAGTCGATCGGCCGGACTTACTGCAAACGAAGTCGCTGATCCTCCAGTAGTCGATTCGATAAATATTCAGCGCAGCACTAATTATGCAGAAGCTAAGTATTCGGTGGCTAACTCCGCTTTAATCCCAAGCCGAGAGGCATAGTCCTAGGAAACAGAGAGAGAGAGACAGAGCGAAAGCACTCGGGATTTGAATTTCAAAACTGCGGCCGAGCGCGACCGTGTCCGAGCCATTTGGGACAATTAAAGCTACGTTAATTTGTAAGTGCACATACACACACACACACACACATACACACACATACGCGCATACATGCACAAACACACATATATCGTATCATGTTAGATATGTGTGCGTCTTCAATCTGCGTAAATAATTCCATTAAAAATGTTTTGGAATTACAAAATACGCTACAAAGTCCCACTTTCTTCGTGAAATTATTAGGATAACTCCGATATATACGCCGCACTTGTCAAAAACTTAATTTATTAAGTATTATTTATTATGTTTAAAGTAAACGAATATCAGTAAAAACTTTGTACTGTCTACTATTGTCTACTATATGGAAAAAATATTAGAAATCCGAAATATTTATATTTCATATTAAAAAATGAACTTTTTTAAACCCTTGCATTTTTGCCCATAGAGATAGTATATGATAGTATATGGCTATTCATAGGGGGAGGGGGAATATGGCTCATGAAAAATTTACAAATAATGCATATAAATAAGTCGTAAAATAACACAATAACTTATAAAATGCGTTTATAAAGTTTTATTAAGGAATAAGAATGATAAATGTGTATATGAAGTAATAATTACAATCTTCCCAGATGTATTACAAGTGTTGTGACAGTACATATTTCATGTAATGCGTTTATTATATTTAGTGCACTAGATTCATTCTGCGCACTATTTTGTATGCTCTGGACATAAATTCCGCCTGTTAAAAATGCCATATATTCCCAAAGATGGAATATATGGATAGAGACAACAAACTAAACAAAGAATACAAGAGCAAAGTACTTATATTTCGTTATACAACATACTTTACTATTCCTCTACACTCATGTATCACGAAATAACCACTAAGTCTTTTGCACGTCCTACAATAATTATTTTATTTTAGATTATAATTTATGATGGCGCTACTTAACACAGTGACGAATCGATTTAACTCACAATAATTTCATTAATATTAACAATAAGAAATTGAAATCATAACACTGTACTAATATAACATAAAGGGATAACAGAGTTGCGGGAAAATTATCCTCACACTCCTATTTTTTTCTGACCTCTGCAGCGTAAATCCCAGCGCGGCGTATTTGCCGGAGTTATCTTATGTGAAAGAAATTAAAAACAAACTTCAACAATACATACTACAATCTAAATTTCTTGCGGTGAAATTCACTCCAAGAGAGTAAAATACAATCACCCTAAAAAAAAAAAAAATATTTTAAAAAAGAGTAACAATTTTCACTCTTTTTAGAATAAAATCTCACCTTTTTTGGAGTGAAATTTAATCCTTTGAAATGAAAACTCACTCTAAAAAGAGTGAAAATTGTCACTCTTTTTTAAGAAATAAAATATTTTTATTTTTTTCAAGGGTTAGGTTGTATTTTCACTTTTTTGGTGTGAGAAACACCACTGCAAGAAATGTAAAGTAAAATGTAGCTAAACACTTTAATACATATCAGAAGGATTTAAAAATTATATTATTTTTTATTCTATCAAACATATTACACACACACACACACACACACACACACATCAGTATAATAATAATATCAATATATATTAAATGCATCTAATGCTTTATTTCATATGTTATTTTTGCATATTTACGTAACTGCACTATAAAATTTACTTCGTTTTATCGATTCGTTAGTTGATCCTTTTACGTGCAGGTGCTTCGTCTTGACGAATGACTAGTTAGATTAAGCTCGACTTGACGATAAATGGTCGTGACTTTGCACGTACGTGGATCGTAACGGTATCCACCGCCGCATGGCAGATATGCGGGTTGCGTTAGCGATAATCATGACCCATTCGATTCATTTTTTGTGATTATGAGAATGCACCTTCGAAAGATATCAAGTAGAAACATTAAGAATAGTAATATAAATCGACGGTGTAATTCTGTGTGACGTTATCATGGTAAATTTGACTAGCATTTGCCACAAAAAGTGGCTAAAATTTTAAAAATTACACTAATGAACTTAAATTCATGTTTATTATTGTAGTACTTCAGCACAACGGTTCAATAAATTCCTACACGATGTTCTCAATAAATTCGAGATAATTTGACTTAAAATACATCTATGTGATGTAAACGATATTCTTGAAAGAAAAAGTGGATAAAGCATTTTATACTCTTTATTATTTTTACTGCTATTTTTTCACTAAATACCAAATCCTTGAATTGATGCAGAAAAAATATTTACATACAACAGCGAGAATTTTTGAATTCTTACACGACGTTCTCAATAAATTCGAGATAATTTGACTTAAAATACTACATCTGCATCTACGTGGTGTAAACGATATTCTTGAAAGAAAAAGTGGATAAAGCATTTTATACTCTTTATTATTTTTACTGCTATTTTTTTCACTAAATACACCAATTTCGATTTAATTTAGATAAAAATGTTTTCAAGTTCCTAACAAATGAATTAAATAACTCTCATACCAAATCCTTGAATTGATGCAGAAAAAATATCTACATACAACAGCGAGAATTTTTGAATTTTAACCGGGCTTTTAAATTTTCGGGATTGTATGCACCCGCAACTCTTGCTGCATATACAAATATGTAACTATGACTTATGTCGTCGGTTGCGGGAATCACGGGGAAAATGTTAGTCCCCCAGGCTTGCAGGATTAGATAGCGCTTAAGCCTGACTTACGCTGGGTCTTCGAGAACAGCCTGACAGTGAGTAACAGTTTGGCGCATTTTCTAAGGAATCGCGCGCAGCGCAACGGTGAGAATAAATCGTTGCTGTTTCGCTGTAATTAATCGCACCGGCGCCGGTGAAATATCGTCTTCGTTAAATTATCGCAAGAATTCATTGCCCGGCGATCTGCCGTAAATTAACGTCGTTACGACGTAATAGCAATCCGATTGAAATAATTCCACGACAAAGAATCTTTCTTCATTCACTTCGAGAAGATCGTAGGATAGTAATGGCATTGTATTATCTTTATTAAATTATCGCGAGAAAATTCATTCTCCAACGATTTGCAACAAATTGGGGTATAATAGCAATCGATTTCGAATACTTCTGCAGTGACAAATCCTTTCGATCTTTGAATAAAATCTCTTAAATTATCCCAACAATTATTTCTCGATTTGTTGCAAAGAAATAAAGACTTTTAAATATTTCGATAATAAAAAAAGTCTCATTCAGTTTATTTACCAAAAAAAAAAACGAGGAATTAAAATTTATAAGAAAATAAATATTTATTCTGTTAATTTTCTATCTTTCAATCTATTCGACATTAATCCTTACTTATTTAATGTAAATTGATTGACGTTAACGTATATTTGCCATAATATCTGCTTCCATAAATATCGATAATGTTCCATTTAATGTTTTTTGCTACGAAACATGTGACCATGATGAAAAATTGTGCAACAACTGTCTCTTTTTTTTTTGTATATTCATTTGCATACCGAGCGGAGAAATGCGAATAAAATCGGATTTAGGATTCCATCAGGAATTCCACATTCGAAACTTTCCAGCGAAAACTATATTAAATTGCACTGACATTTTCGAGAGACATTTCGAGAGAATGTATGATAAAATGGACGAACATCGGAGGTAATATTGCTCAGTTAAACCGATCTGAGATCGTTGTTTGAAATAGCAAATGAAGATATCAAATGCAAAAATAATAAGCATATGAATTTTAAATACAATATTCGATTCGCGTCCCCTATATGCGAATAAGAACTTTTAATATTCTTTTTCTAATTTCGATTTAATATCCATAAAGATAACGTTGCTTTTACTCATTAATATTAATGATACCCGACTTTTGATAAAGGAACTGTTCATTTTTTAGCTTTCTATCGACATATGTTAGAAACTCGCGAAATACACGATGTAGTAAAATCAACTTCAATTGCCGAATCGGATATTATCTAGTGACAAATTTGTTCACATTGTTACGAAACTTCCTTCGTATATAGTTTCATTGTGCATCATACACACCGGAAGTGTACAGAAGCACTGCGTGGAATAACAAGAGAATTAATCACAGTCATATTTTGACGTCTCGCATACGCGGTAAGTAAACAAACTTAGTCAAGCAATTTTAATGAAGATAAATTGTGAGCTTGCTCGCAGCCTTTCGATACCCAAGATAAATCGCATTTTCTTAAGCGATTCAATAGAATGATAGATCCTGCATCTCGGCCGAAGAAAATGATATTATCTCTAAGATAAGTAAGATAATTTTCTTAACATTTCCTTTTTTTTATTCTAATAAAAAATAATTCTGATAAACAATAAATTATTATTAAAACGTAAATAATTCGATTTTATATATGTTTTCAAAAATTACTTAAAATATATTAAAAACTTATTTATTAAATCTTCTATGCTACTTAAAATAATTTTAAATATATTCTGTATCAATCATTACTGTATGCTTGGTTTTATTTATGATTACATGTATATATGTATAATTAAAGGAAGAATTTTGAAATCTTAATATAAAGATGTCTCCCATCAAGATGGTGGTGTTCATCTTTTCAATCTTTCATCTCTTTTTCGTGCTACCGCGATCTGTATCAACCTCACAGAGCACAAGCCTCGTAAAAGCAACCCATATAATTCATAACTTGGTGATAAAGATTTAAGGAATGCCCTTACGATGTAAAACCGATGTCAAGGCGCAAGCTGACTCTGAGAGAGGACTTTTTTTACGAAAATATATCTTCGCAGTGCCATTAAATAAACTAACAGAAACATACCGCATCCACGCGAGAGTTATAAATTTCGAGAAATTTTTAAAAATTTCATTAAAATATAATCAGTGCCGTGTCGGTGAAATTATTTCATGTCGTTTCCCTTGAGAGTCCACGCGTTGTTACGGTCGGCCAGAAAGAGCGAGAGATATGGAGGACGTACACAAATTTAATTAAAAATTAAGTCTAAGAGCTTACAGGGTACGACGGAAACTTTGTAACAGCCTCTTCCGTTCGAACGTTCCCAACTCTTGCTCTGCTGGCATTTTCCTCTCAGTAGGAGGATCTCCACTCGAGGAGACATGCGGGAAAATACGCGAGCAAGAGGAACGTCCGCTAGACGGCAATAAATCGTAGCGAAGTATCGGCTTACACGCACCAACGAGGAGAGGCCCGGAGAAGATCGTACGTTTATATTCGCTTTGCGGAAACAAACCGTGTGCTCCGGAGGATGTTATCGAAACACCGGAATGCACGCGTCAGTCGCGTATATTTGGGATGCTCAGGGTGAATAAGAATTTACGATTCCGATACGCTGAAATATCGTTCAAGCAGCGATTTGAAATTGATCCCTTTTTTCAGTGAAAATTATATCGAAAGATTATATCAAAAAATGTAACTTATCAATTTCGGTAATAATCATGCGTATTTAATTCTTAAATATTACACTAGAAGAACAAACACTGGTGCATACTTAATCCAGTTCGGTTGCTTATAACTTTCATAAAAATAAATGTATTGTAAATATTGTTTTAAATTAAAATGCCATATATCTTTTTTAAGAAATAAAAGCAAATGTATATTTATTTTTATTAATAAAAAAGTTATAAGTAATGGAAACCACATTAAAAAAAAACATTTAAAAAAGAGAAAGAAATATGAAATAAGGTCAATGATCAAGCCAAAGATGGTTGACAATTTGAATTAATATTTAATCGAATATAACAAATTTAAAATATGTTTCGGGCCTATCGGTTCTTCTTCAGTTATATATTAGATAAAAAATGATTGAAAAAGTTAGATGAAAAAAATTTTTTTACATATATTACCAAAAATGTATAAAAATTGTTCACACATAAATTAGTCTTACATATTAAAATCGGTGTCATTTCAAAATGTCTCGTCAATGTGTGAATGAAACGAAATGGACAGAACTTACAAAACCATTGATGTCATCTCAAAGATTGTGATAAAAATGTATTGACTTTCCAAAAATAATTATAATGTCCGCATCACGCTATGTCGAGGCAAAATTAAAGTCATCAATCGTCGTTGTTCAGCGAGAACAACAATAACTAGATTTTAAGAACTCAGCGTGAGAATTAATCTGTTCATAATCAAACAGAGTCAAATTTTGTAAAAAAGAATAAATAAATTAAAAAAGATTTACATGAATGTCAGGACATAAATGTGAAATGTGTCTAATCGCAATCGATGCTCAGATTCGAATGGAAAAACGTTCTGGACAGATCAAATGACATCCAAGTATATGTCTATTTATTATTGTTATTCCGAACAGACTCTAATAGAACGAAATATGATTCGTTCAAATTTTCTATGTCTTTTCGCAAGTTAATTCCCTCTGTCTGTTCTTTAATATATAACATTTCTGAGATTTTTCTCTTATTGTAATTATTCTCAGAATCTAAAATCTTCGTGCTTTCCCGATCAAATAAATGATTGTGTTGTAAGATATGTTGTGTGAGTATAGAATGTTTAGACGAATCATGTTTGATATTATTTCTATGTTTATTAATTCTAGTGCCAAGTTGTCTCTTTGTCTGTCCCACATATGACGCGTTACAATCATTGCAATTTATTTTATACACTACATTTTGGGAGGAAGTTATATTTAATTCATCTTTCTGTATTCTAATGAAAAAATTAAAGCAACTTAAACTTAAGCACCTATAACCAATTGTGACAGTAAATTTATTGATGAATGACGTGATGGTATTAGTAACGTTTGGTAAAAACGGTAATATAAAAAATGTCTTTAATTAGGATTCGAGTTTTTGACATCCTTTTTAATTTTGTCTTAATGCAATGATTTTTTATTGATGAGATATCTTATTCTTTTCTTCATGAGTGAAAATAAAGTTCAAAGAATAACCAATAATAAATTCATAATAAATATATTTATTAACTCTAAATTTTTTTGGTGATATACTGGATGTAAGAGAAGAACTTCTATCAACTAAACTGAAAATAGTACCTGTCTTATGGTAGATAAGGTGGTTAAAGTAAAAAGAAAGATAGCGACCCACAAGATTTCTTTATGAAACTAATCTATAATTTCATTATTATTGACTTTTAGTGAGAAATCAAGAAAATTTAAGGTTCTTTCTTTTTCAATTTCAATTGTAAATTGAAGTCTGTCATGGAAACTGTTAAAAGTTATCAGAATGTCAATTCGGTTAAGGATAGGAGCACTCATGATAATATTCTTAACATATCGGTAAATAAATAATTGAGTTTAGATTGATCGAATTCATTTTTCTTCTAGATCTCGCAAAATTAATTCCGCGATTATGGGGAATAAAGGAGATCTCATAGGTGTATCAAAAGTCTGTTGGTATATTTTATTGTTAAACGTATACTAAGTTGTTGTGAGAATAAATTGCAGAACATTCATAAATTCATTATATGGAATTTTAGTTTTTTCCTATATTGAAGATCATCTATTTTTTTAAACTATCTATTGCGAGATCCAAAGGAATGTTCGTGAACACAAAAACAACGTCAAGAGAATGTGAAATTAAAATAGAGTTTTTCAATCCTTGTTCCATTTAACGATCTGTAAACTTCAAAGCTATTATATGCTTGTCTAAAATTCTTTTCAATACTCGACTCAATGATAGAATGGAAAAATGAAGCTATAGGATATAATGCAGTATTGATCGATGACACAATAATTCTGAACGGAATATTTTCTTTATAGATCTTTGGGAGACCATAGACTCTAAGTGAAACAGAGTCATTTGAGTGATTACATTTAAAAAAAAGTCGAGTTCACATCGAAAAGGAATGTAAGGAATTTGATTAATCATCAATGTGTAAAGATATTATCTTCTTATCTATTAAAATCAGTTCCGACCGCAAAGGGATCAAAATGTTCTCAAAACTTTCGCGACGAGCACACTGGGAACTGCGGTTAGGCTGAAACTTGTCGTGCATGAAAACGCCTCTACGAGAGACGAAGAAATGGATGTGAAACCGATGACTGTGATGCTCACGAGTTTCACTCACCTTCCTGTTCAACCACGAAAATCTGATAGTCGATCTGCTGGCGCAGCAGGACTGGATGCAGATTGTAGAGGAGAGTCTGCAGATGCTGCGGTCGATCGCGAAATGGAATGATTATTGCGACGCGATGCCTAGCGACGCAGTCTGCGGGCCGACCTATGCCGCCTGCTTTCACCTCCATGAATGACTTCTCCATCTCGGACAACGGTGGTGGTGATTTACTGACTATCACCGGTCCAACTGGAAACAAAAGAGATAGAGGATTGAAGAGCGAGAAGCGCGAAGAGAAAAAATATACATACTTCAATAATAAAACATTAGACTGCATATGAATATAGAATTAAATGATATAAGAAGATCTTATCGGTTTGAGCTCGATTAATGTAAATGATATTTTGTTGTAAATTTATATACATATCCAGTTTTGTAATTATTGCGAAAAATATCAAGCCTTAATAATCGAGAATTAGTAGATAATCGTCATGGAATATAGGGAGGTTCTGATTGAAGTAATATTTTCTGTAATAAACTATTTAGGTTTTTAAATGCTTATTAGCATGAATAACATTATATTGTTCAATTGTGATATTACTATCTATCCCAGTTTCAGTTTAGGATTGCGTTTCAAGATCAAAAATTATTTCGGCGCGAAATTTGCAAAGCTGGATATGTACCTATACATATTTCACTTTTGTTTGACAAATTCAATCTGTAATATCCATTACCTTTGCAATAAAAATGAAATGTTATAATTTTTAATATGCATATATATAAATATATGTAAATACATTGAATTACTAATCCATATCTATATTTTTAATATTTGCATATTAATCCACATATTTCATTTATCAACATATTTCATTTCCGAGTTCAAGCGCAGTAAATTGAAATCACAAAAACAGAGCTTCTCAGAACGATTTCACGATGCATAAGTTTTAAATGAAGTATTTGGTCTGATAAATAAATAATACCACTTCGCACGAAAGTGGCTGATTTATCAATATTTTTTAAATATTTTTTTAAGTATGGTGATAAATATGATGATATAACTTATATCATAGGTTTTTGAGTAAAAACTCTCTCGACTGATTACAGATTAATATCTCTGTCAATTGTTTCACTTACCCAAATTCGGTGGGATGAGGGAACACCGTGGTATCGTCGCGTTACTGGTCGCGTTCGACACCGGAAGCTCTCGTGTAGTTCCAACCAGGTTTCTAACCGGCACCGGCTCGGATTTAGATGAATTCGAGAGGCCCTTGGCCAGTATTGAGAGTATCGTCGTCGAAGATACATTGCCACCCGCGGCTAAACTTGGTACAACGGTTGCTTGACCATATATGATTAAGCCACGCGGGTGGGTTCTATACGAGCGATCCGCGTATCTATAATACAAAAAACAATATAAGAAATATGAGGATACATGTAAACATATTAAAAACTAGATTTAACAAATTTGTGCAAAAATAAGGTATTCGATCTGATAAATAATGGCATTTTTATAAGTATAGTAATAAGTATAATGATATGATTCATATTGTTAGAAAATTATTATCATAAAATTTAAATCTCTCGTCGCGTGTATATTATTTTTGGCGTCCTTCTTTGATTTTCCTTAATTCTTTCGTGGAACGGCCGCTCGAGTCTGTGTGCCTTTCTTTCAGAAAGAAGTTTTTGCGATTAATTCGATTAATTTATTCGTACTTTCATCACACGTTATTCTCAGCAAGTACTATTACTGTTCCTTAAAAACTATAAATGTGCTTGTTCATTGATTGAGTCTATATGGCAATCTTTCACAACGGTTGATCAAATGAGTTACATGGCATACCGTTACGACTCTATACTCGAGTCTTACTGCTTTCATCCACAACGGTTTTATTTGAGTTTGATATTTTATATTGCATAAAACTTATTGAATATTCTTTTAGCATATTGAAAAACGACTCATTCTTACTGATCTGACTTAAAATCTCATACATGTTGTAGAAGGACGCCATCCTTTCCTTTTTGTCATATTTCGTAGGAAACGAATTTGAAGAAAGTTTAAATATAGAACACTTGGATGTAAGGCAGATAATTTACTATTATGTTAAACACTAAAGAAAGATTATAAAATATTACAAAAGTTATCTGCAAAATAGTGAGTACACTTAATTTCAATCTTATTATTTGTATATGTTTGGTTTTCTCATTGTGTTGATTTTGCGTTCTGTCCCTTTTTTCTTGCGAATTTATTACGTTCTTGTTATACTAATTAAATATGAGTTTAATGCTCTTATTTTGCGTTTCAAGAATTTGATTGGATCAACTCGTTTCATTAGTATTATTACAAATAATTATTTATGCAAGTTAATTTAATAATTTCGATGAATCAAAGTTTGTAATACTTTTAATATTACTCGTGTTCTATCTAATAGATTTAAAACGAAATATTCTTAGATACTTTATCTTAAATCAATAATTTAAGCATTCCCTTTATTTTATCGGGTCATTAATTAAACAAAAAACTATATTTTATTAATATTCATTCAAAGTAATAATTATGATTTGTTGCGTATGCTCTTTAAAAACTGTATATTAACTTTATATTTAGCTTATCTTGTACAAACTTGTTTTCCGACTTAAATAGCTGACTCCTCGCTTCATTAGATTTCTTTCGTCCAATATGTTTCAATATTTTTTATTTATTCAACTAACAAAGTAGAACTTTATCTAATATATATCATAGATTTATTTCCTTTCGGAAATTGCCTTTTGCATTACATATATCTGATATTAAATGTAAATCTATATTAATGTTAAATAATAGGGATCGATTTACATCAACGATTTCAAAGTTAATGTTGAGTCCGTGAGTAAGTATATCGTTTCCCGCATAACACGCATCCGAGAGCCAATTATTATCTATTGATTGCACATCATGGTAGCTACACACAGCTATTACAAGGCTGTACAACGCCTCTGTAATTCAGAGAACGATGTCCAGCGATTAGAAAATCGATCGACTATCTAATCGCGACAGAAATTCGTGCTTCAAACAGAACTTCCAACTCAATCGAGTACAGTATATTTTATTTACATTCTAACTGTTTTCAAATTACACTAATTTCCAACGAGACGGAAATATACGGAAAATATATGGAATGCTTTTTGAACTTCAAAAAGAATTTCCTTTTGAAAACAATTCTTTAGTTACCTGCAATCCAGAGTTACCTCTAATTTTATTATTTATAAAAACAGTAAATAAAGAACATTTCATTTATACAAAAGTAGTAACGTACAAACAAATTAATTTTGATGTATAATGTAAGAGAAAAAATTCACACGCTTTTTTACTATTGAAGTTATAATTGAATACTGCTATAAAGAAAGAATAAAAAAGCAGTAAAAAAAACTTCAATTTAAATTATATTAATTATAACGTATTTTATTTTAAATTTTACTGAAAATTAAAATAGTTTTATTTTAAATATAAAAAAAAAACAAATATTTTTACTTATTAACAAAAGTTAATTGGAAGATACATAATTTATGATTACAAAATTTTTTATAAAGTCCTGACCCCATCACGCAAAATATGAATTAAATCTTTGACTAAAATAAAGTAAAAATTTTTATAAAGTAAATTTTTATAAAGATAAAAATATATTTGTTCAGTTAAAAATATTCGGTAAAATATCTGTAAACGCAGTTAAAATGATCTGACAAAGCTAGAATTCAATAAAGTTAATGCCATTAAAGCTGTATTAAATCGTGGAAAGTCAGAAAGACGACGATACATCCTGTGTAACGATTCGCTCGTAGAATCCCTGAGAATTAAACCGGATGCCGACCTATCCGGCGGCGTTTCCTTTGCTCATCTCGTAAAAATTTCCCGACCTCTCTACCTCGGTGTAGAGACTTCTCAGGAAATTTGATGCGATGGCACGGCCTCGAACTTTAAAAGCGATTTTCTCAAGCCGCGAGCGTTTACTGCACCTTTGCATCAGTTTTTTTCTTTAATTCTGAATCTGGGATGAGATTATGTATCTTCTAACACAATTGAGACAGCAATTTATTTGAGTTCCACATAAATATTTGAGATCCTTAAAAAAAAATAAAATTTGAAATTTAGCATTCTTGTAAAATTACAGTTATATAAAATTACAAAATAGAAAAAGAGAGCTATTCGAAAGTATTAGAGATTTAAAATTTTAAAGACAAATTCTAATAATTTTATACTTGAAGAAAATCGATATTGTGTAATCATAATTTCATTATATTTGAAGAAATAAAACCATGTTAATTCTATTCAAGATAAGTTACAAAAGTAATAAAAAATATTCGAATTATGACACATTACTTTTTCCAATTTATTATTCCGTCAAAGAAGATTTTTCATTATTCATAGTTTATTATCACGTTTTGAGAAGGTAGATTAATTTTTTCAGCAAATTGCCTCAATTCTTTTACGACAAACCTTAAAATCGGAAATCGAATGAATGAAAACCTCGACGTGAAACATGATAAGTTTCCCGGACCCATTACCGCTTTTGCGTTCTAATTCACTTAAAGTTTACGACAGACCGAAGGACGCGACAAGAAATTACGACGGACTTGATCCACGCAAGGACGACCTCTCCTCTGTTGGCTCCTGATGCGCTTCGCTCATTCCTCTCTCGTCTCGCAACGAGAGCGTCAGCGAATTTCCCGAGTTTACGAGCCAGTCCGCTTGCAGTTGCAATTTCCGGGACTGCCGCCGGCCACCGCTGCGACTACAATCCGCAATCTAACATCCTTCCCTTCCTCTTTCAAGCACATGCAAAGGATAGGTCGCTACGTGCAAAATCATGAGGCAACATGCTGACGGTATTCCTAGTGTCTGTGACAAAAGCCCGCGATAAGCTAAATAGGGAATCAAGGGCGCGGCTCCATGGATTTTAGTATATTAAAGCTCGGGATACCATTCA
Organism: Acromyrmex echinatior; assembly: GCF_000204515.1. The sequence continues at coordinate 540,895 of NW_011627245.1, read as the reverse complement.
CCGCAGCTTCATATATGGCGTCGTGGTCATGAAAGGAAACTTATATGCGAAGTTAAATTTTATTTTCGCAGTAATCTCTGAATGTATTTGAAAATTTACAATGTCGGAATTTTCAAAAGGTATAAGATTAATTAATAAGAGGTAAAAGATATATTACATATTAGAGAGCGAGTGTGGCAGAGAGACAGCGCACTGGTCTGTTATGCTAGAGATCTCGGATTCGATACCCGATAAAACTAAAATATTTTCACGGATTCTCCTCTCGGAAGGAAGCAACTCATCGAGAGTACCCTGGCCAAGAATACCGAGAGTATTCTTGGTCAGGATACCGAGGCCAAGGATTTTCCATGGGTTTTTCTATACCGTGTTTCGAGCCCACTTTCAGACCTCTTTTGATCTCCTTTGATCTCCTTTTTATTACTTCATGGGTAATACTTATTAAGTATTTGTAAATGTAACATTATCTTTTGGTTATATTAAAGAAACATTTGATCGGCATTTGTTCTAATAAAATATTTCATATATATATATACATATGTACATATATATATACATATAATTCAATCTTTCATTTTTGCAAAATTTTTTGCAAAAAATTTCCTGGCTCATATTACTCCTAAAGATGCTCATAATATCTGATTCCACTCCCTATATACATATATATATATATATATTGTGTGTTTAATCCGTAATATTATATATCTTTTACCTCTTATTAATTAATTAGAATAAATATAATAAAACATAATAAAAATAAGAACAGAATAACATGATAATGCAATTATATCATTATGAATATAATTGTTCATTATAATTAATATCAATGAAATTATTTATTTCGCTTTTATTGCGGTTGATTTTAATATTATGTCCAAAAGAAAAAAATAAGATCAAAATATCGCACATCACATTTTCATTTATGTGATAATAGTCTAGTCAATCCCAACTGATCAATGGCCTGGTAAACGATGGTCGTTTCCGTCGTCACGCTGTTTGCTTCGCGTCACTTATTTTCATTATTTTCGCCACGGCGTAACTTCAATGTTGAGCGAGCAAAGTTTAGACTGCGGTTCGCTTACGGAACGATTACATGAAAACCGACGAAGTTTGCGGGCCGCAATGTAGATCGGTTCTCACGAGAAGGTATCTCGCGATAAGGGCCGATGCGAAAGTTGTGGCAGGTGTGTGTACAGGTGGATTCTATTTACATGCCACGTTTTCTCGATGTTACGCTAACGGCGAGCCTGTTTACGAAGATTTTTGAAGCCGAGATAGAATCACCTCGGCAATCTCGCGTGACGAGAAAATTTACAATCTAATAGAACTTGCAAAACAGAACAGATTGCAACAAAGTCAACGAATAATTCAGAGAGAATATTAATTAGAGCATTAAGTAGAGAAAACATTGAATAAGATAACATTAAATAATATATTGGTTATATTAAATACAATTATATAAACAAAATTTATTACAATTTTATCATATTACAATTTTTAGAAAGAAAGATTAAAATCTCTCTTGCGTTAATAAAGACATTTTCCTTGAAGTAACAATTATAAAAGATCATAATGAAGAAATTTGCTGAAGAGATTTGTCATTTTACAAAGAAGACTTTTTTTTCAACGTTAAATGTCATCAAATCATCGTTAAACGTACAAGTTCTCGTCCGATCATTTAAGTTAAACAATATTGGATACAGTTTAGTACTTAAATGGACGATCTTTTGGAAACATCGTGTACTATTGGTACTTTTTTGGAACTCAGTTATTTCATGTGTTCTTAAATTTATTTATTTTACATCGTACTTATACATCTATTATCGTTTATGGTATGTATAAAGATATTTATATGTACATAAAAAGATTTATTTTATGTATATATTATATATGTACATGTATATACACATACATAAATTATCTCATATCCAATAATGTTCTCTCCTCCTCTTAATTATAAGCAATTAATTATGTTACAAATTCCAGACCAATAGCAAATCCGTAACGATTCCATAATTTAGATACAACCTCTATCCCAACAGGAAATAGTTTCGATGCCTCGTAATATTTCGGAAAGGTGGAGAACGCCGGTAGTATTGAGCGTCATCTCGAATTTAATTAAATCTGCTTCGTACCGCCTTGCACATCCGTTTGGATTGGATGGGTGAAGCGAACATCTAGAGAATCAGCTAAGAGCGACTAACGATTCAGTTGATTGCAAGACTTAAGAGAATTCGACGACGCTTGTGACGACGATGAAACTAGCGTCGGCGACAAACAAACGATCCGGACGATCAAATAAACGAGCAGCTTAAACCGCATGTTAGGATTCGAAATGCATGTCCTATGCTATCGAGGATTAATTTGTTCCTAAAATGCAATGAGTATCCTATGAGGTGTGTATAAGTACCAGTTCAATTTGCAGGTCAAATAAATATAAAAAATTAAAAAATTTCAATATATTAATACATTAATAAACACTAGAACATTTATTTTACATTATTAGAACATTAATCAATATTAGAACATCTAGAATAATAACTGTGATTATGATGGATAGATGTATTTAGATAAACTTTGATTTATTAATATAATTTGATAATTTAAGCTTTGATAATTAATGTAGATAAATTGTGATTTATTAATTCAGCAATGAGCAAACTAACAGCATATATATATATATATATATATATATATATATCACTCAACTGTTATTTTCATGAATCATGAGCTAAAAAATTAAAACATTGTATAATACGTTACAAATATAAAAATGTAAAGATTAAATCATTACATATGATTATAAGCAATAATATTATAATGTTCATTAATAATATTATAATATTCATTCGTGAATATTAAAGTATATTATAATTTAAAAAAAAGCTGAAAAATTATCGATTACTGTAATTATTTATAAATATTGATTTATAAAAATTGAATTCAACATAAAAAATACAATTAAGACTAAGCTGATAGTAAGCTGTAGATATCTTCTTTACGTGTACGTGTACAGTTGTAAGGAAGTACCGATTCGCTGGAATTCGGTGGAATTCTCGCCACGTTCGGAACGGCATAAATCTGACGTGACTCATCCTGGCCGTCGATACAGGATCGGCCGCGTGCACCACCTGGCACAGAAATACTTTGCCGGCTATGCAGCATCCGATTTGGAATTCACAGAAATCTTTCCCTTCGCTGTAGACAGGCATGGAAGGTATCTTCGCAATGAGCGAGCACGCGGAAAACGGTTAACGGCGCGGCAAGTTCAGCGAGAGTCGCCGATACATAAAGATATATTTCTCGATATACGTGATAGGGATTTTTAAAAACGACGTACGACCGATACGACTAGTCATCACCACGAAATCATAAAGAAACAGCGGATATTTTTCAAAAATTCGTTTCCCAACGTTTTCTGAGGGTGAACAGAAAACATATGTGAATCTAAAAAATAAAATTTTCTTATATTGAATATATCATTATATATTGAACGATAAAGTGTAATCTTAATTAAAATGCATGAGAGTAATTTATTTCAATATATTAAATAATTATTATTATGTCAAATTAAATTCATTCATTTACGTATAATTATTAATTCATCAATAATAGGACTACTGTTATATATTAAATGATTATTTGATTTTAATCTTAACTGGTATTTATTATTTCAATAGAAATGAAAAATCGTCAATCCCGTAAACAATCGCTTAATAAAATCTTTAATGGCAAAGTTAAGAAGATTATTTCGACAGGTGGTGATTTCCCGTTAAACTTTCCTCAGGGATAAATCGCTTGTCTGTCAAGGGACGCTTACGGTTGGCAAGATATCCGATAACGACGGGACCCTGTCTTCGATAAAATCCATTTCTGGTATCGGATGAAGTTTCCCATGCCACTTTTATATCAATTCCGATAATTTTATTTTTTTTCGATTTTAGGTGGATATCGAGGAACGCCAAGACTTTTAACGATGATGCATTTTTAACGTCGGGATGTCGCGCCGATTCACGCTTTCCGGAAGAAGCAACGGAAAAGGAAGGAAGGAAGGAATGACGGACTCGAGAGTCCTCGGGGATGCCGAGGTCGTCAAAGCGCGAGAAAACTCCACATCGATCGGCAATGTCGCGCACGGAAACGTCCGTTAAAAGTTTGACAGGATCTCATACTCGGAGTCTCACCGCAAAGTGGAGTTTCAGAAGATAGACAGGGGTGAAGCAAGAATAGAAATAAAAACAACGCCTTTGGACACGCCAATAAAGGTTCAAGTACGTGCCAGACCACCTTGTGGGTATTATAATCCATTTTTAATTTTTTAAAATTAAAATGATAGACGTGAATAATATTAACACATCTCTAACAGCCTCTTGCGTACATTTTTTTAGATATGTGTCCTGAGTTTGAGTAGTAATTAAATACTACTCGGAAAAAGAAAGAAAGGGATTTATTGATCCTGTCGGCCTTCGTTGGCGGTGGGTTCAATGTTCGAGACATGATCAAACAAGTAATTTACGACGTAATAAGGTTAATAGAACGTGATAAGGTTGATAGAACGTAAGACTTAATATTAAGAAAAGTGTCGCAAAAAATATTATCATTTCGAGGATATCATGTGATAGATATTCTGTCTCAATTATCTCTTTCCATCGCTCTAATTAAATTATAATTGAATTAATGTTATAATATAATTAAATTAATTAAATAATTATATAATTACTTCGTTTTTTATAATTGCTTCTTCAATTTTTTTTCATACAATCAACAGAAACTTTCTTTCCTTCTTAATATACTTAATTTAATTATTAAATATGCTTACTTTATTAAATGCAAGTTACTTCACGTACAATTTATCGATTACGAGTAAATTTTTTTCATTAATATTATTAAAGTATTCAAAAAAAAGAGAGAAAATACAAATTCTTAAATAATTCTTGAAAATTTTATAATATTTAAAAGGATCATACCTTGAATTTTGTGTAAAGAAATTAAATTAATTATATATAATTAAATAACAATCTCTTCCTTTTTATTATATATATTTATAACTTTAACATTTAATTCATGATAATTTTTTCATTTTTATTAATATATCCGAGAAGCTATATAAACTTATATAGACTCAGGCTTTAATTCTATCAAAAATTCTGTCAATAAAAAGAACGATGACAGCACGTTGGTACAAATGTTAACATATTTGCAGTTTTAATTTAAATCCGGCCGTGACAGGATTCGGAAATTTCACGTCTCGAAGGAAAGTCACGTAGCAGGGCATGTCTGATCCAATGTCTGATATTCTCCGATGGCGATATAACATAGACGATCAAGACAGCTAAATCCGACGGCGTGACGAGACTGCACGCTCGCATAACTCGGTGAGGAATTTACCAGGGAATATTCTTGACTTCCGGTATTCCCAGAGCATTCGTTCGATGGAATATAAAGATGTATTAATGCCTAAAATAATTATCTCTTGCTTTGGGAATCATAAATATCAAATATCGAATTTAGAAAAACATCAGGAGTTCAAAATGATCAAGAAATAAAGATGAATGATTGTTAGAAGCATTATGTATTTCACGTACATAGACAGTCTACATGCAAATATAAACACTTCACTAATAATTCACAATACTCCAATGCTCGAGCTTACTGAAATGACGAGACGTGCATTCACGTTGTTAGATAATTCGAAGCAATGGTTCTCAAATTCGCAGAAGATATTTGCATTAAAGTGTAGAATTTTTCAAAAGTATCAAGTTATAATATTATAATGAAAGAACTTGAAAAGAACTTTTATCAGAAAACAAAAAAGAAAAAATCCATTCTGGAATAAAATATTTTTCAACTTGATATTCAATAAATCGTAATATCTAAAATATTAAAAATGTAAGGAACAATCTTTTATAAATAAATAAATTTTTTATTGAAAAAAGCAAGTTTAAAATTAAAAACTATTTTTTTTTAATATATCAAAAATATCGTAAAAGCGTTTTAATTTTTACGTAGGTATGCATTATTACTTTTTGAAAAAAATCACAAAATTCTTTCTTAATAAATAGATAAATAAAAAATTCTTTTGTAACAAAAGAAAAAAGCAATAATCAATTTTGTTTTAATTAAATACCAATATTCTTGTTAATTTGAATAAATGTAATTGAACGCACAAATTTCAATAGTTCCAATAATAATTTTATTTTTAACATAAAATCAAATACATATCAAATTCAATCTTTGCTTTGTTAAATAAATGCTCCCATTTAAATACGAGAACCTCTAATAAAATACCTCGCTGTGAGCCATTAATACGATCCGATAAGACAGATCGCATCGGGCAATGGCATCACAGTGTAATGATATAGCCTGTTAATGTGACGTGGTACCGGAACAACATCTAGCAGCTTGATTTGTAGTAACGATCGCGACAGTGTCTCGTGTTCGATCGCTGTGCTCGCAATCGCGCGATCCAATCTATAATTTATCCTCGCGGCTACGCGTATCGCTAATACGCATCGCGTCACGAAATAAACCAGTCAATCACGGCTTGGCGTTCTAATCCTATGATGCACACCCGGGAGCTAGAATATATCAACGCCATTTCTCTTTCCTAATTCTAAAAAATCCAATTCAATTTTTGTTGATTATATTTAACTATGAAAAATTGTAACTTCCGAAAACGAAGTTTCTTCATCTCCTTTATTTATTATAAAATAAAATTTGAAAAATTTCTTTGCGATAAACAATAATTTCATAATCGAGATATAATTATACTCATAATTATGTTCATATATGATATATATATATAACGAGATAACTCATAAATTGTGCTATTATTCTATAATTACGAATATCAATGGCAATTACGCGATAGTCTCAGTTGACAGGTGAAATTGCCAACCTCCCTTTTCCCTTTGGTGACATTTTAATTACTGCCGGCAATATCGATAGCGTAAGAATTGTGAAATACAACGCATGAGATAATCGGCGAAAATGTCACGTGTCATTATTACAACTTATCGTTTTGTGTCGGTTGCATAATGCATACTGCGTCATCGCATAACCCGATGCAACTGAGCGAGTTGCACTGTACGACAAAGAGTGACAAATTATCGTGGCTAGAGTGACGACGAAATTTTAATGTAATAACTCAGCTTTTGAGCATTGTATACAGACTACAATCATAATGTTACCAGACATACCATCATTAGTTTGTGCTAATCAAATGTAATTTTCAACGTTGATGTTTATGACAATGTTTAAAGTCATCCGCTGCTGTGTTGATTTTGTGATGTGTAAAAATATATACAGTGAGAGCAAAAAATATTCGTACAAAGAAATTTTTTATAAAAGAAATCTTATTTGTAGAAAATAAACATTAATTAGTAATTTTATATAATGAATACATTCTGTTGTATAATATAAACAAACGAGCTTCGCACGTATTCCTAATTTTAAAAGCTAAATTTCTCATCTGTACGAATATTTTTTGAGCATTCAAACAATTTTTAATTTTCGCTTATTTTTCAGATGATATATTTTCTATAATTAATACACATCTTTTTGGTATGAATAATTTTAAGAAACATGCAGTTTATTTTATTCTTTATGAATAAATTGTTAATTATACAGCAAGAAATGATCGTAACTTAAACGAATCGATGTCGAATTGGTGTTGAAGTCATTGTATCGATGTTGATTCAACATCAATTCGATGACTTATTTCTCGCTAATATTTACTTTTTAAAAATAAAGTTTTTTAAAAAAATATTTGCTCTGTATGAATACATTTTGCACTCATTGTATTTATCTTGAATTCTTATTCAATTCGAGAAACTCAGAAATAATAGATTATAAATTTGTTCCTTTCTTATTATATTATGTGTCATGAATTATTTACCGTTAGCTTTTAATGAAATAATACAGAAGCAAGAAATCTTAATAATTACGCAAATAGATGTGCGTCATACTTTTATTAGTAAGAAATCAATTCGTAATTTTTAAACAGCTTGAGGATATATACTAAGAAAATTATTATACTTTATACAAATCAAGAAAAATAAATTAACTAATTATTCAAAAATAATTACTCAAGCAATAAATATAGAGGAAAACGCTAGATTAATCGTAAGTTATTTCAAACATTATTTCGGGAAACATAGCAATGCGAGACATTTTTGTGTAGTTTGTCTATTTTTAATGCAAAACTTCGAAGTTACATAAGAAAGAAACCTTCAAGTGATAAGGCTAAACAAATTTGCGTCTTCAACATTGTGCGCGAGCAAGGAGCACGTTCCTTTTGAGAACCGGGCCTCAGTCTTGATCTGTTAAGGTCGCGTTATGCCGGTGGAACGTGAGCAACAGCCACCTCTGCATTTTCTCACTGCACGTTCGTTGGCGTGTCGCTTTGTAATAATAACGGCGCAGCCATTGCAACATGAAGGCGAGACGCGCCTTTCATTACAGTCGCTGTAGCGCGCACCAAAAGCACCTAATTGCAGAGATTAGAAACGGCAACAAAAAGAAAACAGTCACGAAAAAAATCGCACAAAATTCCCCGACGTTCTTCACAACAATTTTGGACAGATATTTATTATTCTGCAGAAAACATAAATATGATATGGCCATGTGACGAAAAAATATAGCAATCTTAATTTAAATTTTTTAAATAATTCGTAGACAAATCTTTCTTTATAATTGTAAACTCTTGAGACAATTATTTCTGTTGTATAAAATTTAAACTAAAAGGATTTCACAAAATAAATATTTTCATTACAATATCAGAAGACACGGAGTGTCGGTGCTAAGATAAGTCGGTGCGAAACGACGAGACCAACCGTGTATCTTTACGTTAAAAATTAGTCTCAAGAAAATGCTCGGAAATTTTAATTTTTTCATTTGAAATTTAGGGTTAAGACACAATGGACTACTCTGAGTGGATCTTCAATAGAGGACTTTCCGAGTTAGAAGGCTTTCCGAGTTATTATTATTAATTTAAGGTTTTGTGAGAAATTGTTTGCAAAATCACTGTTACATTTCAAGCTTTCACGCACTCACTCGATCGATATCTAGGGCGAGCGACCGATTATTTCCCATTACGAAAGGCTTCGTAAATCGCGCGTGTACCAGTATCGTCGTTAAGCAGCCACTTTACCTTGTTACATAGTCAGATAATGAGATTTCCTATGTATCTGCCACGAACTCCAAGGGGTAAGAACTGATCCTAAGCTATACACTTGCCTAAATATATATGTGGTATATAAAACGCTATACGAAGATCTGTATAAAGGGTGCTCTCATTCCTTTGTACAAAATACAAATTTAAAGCAACGTTCTCAAGCATGAAACAAAGAAAAAATTCGTATCAAGTAACCGTAGAGTTAGTTTTAATAATTATAAAATTTTATAATTATTCAAAATTTAAAACTGATTTTATCTATCAATAATTTTATTGTAAAGAGAGCCTGAACGTTTTTAGGAAACAGTGATAAAATGGTGACGAAGTATTCTGAATTTAACATTCATCCTTTCTTCCTTCTGAATATAGAATTCGCAACTTCGAGCGAATAATATTCCGTTTTTCGACAGAATAAATTTTTTGTAGTGAGACAAGTTTACACGTTTCAGTAAATTCATCAAAATTGGAGTGACTAGCGCGCGATTGAGATGATAGTCGATGGCTGTGAATTATTAATGTGGCTTCAAGGGAGAAAGGAGGGAGGGCCACAGATAATTTTGCAGCGAGGCGAATGTGATTACGCGGTTCGTTACATGTATCTAGCATCAATGTTACTTAACGTGGTTGGATGCACACGCTCAAAGTATTCATCGCAACGTTGAAAATCACGTTACAGCCAGTTTTGTGATAATAATGATAATTGTAATAAGCGATGTACCATTATACGAAAAAACATTTCAGAATTTAATGATAATTCGTGTTTTGTATCCATCAATTATTTATCAGCTAAACAATCCGCAGAACGGCAATTATTACATTGGTGGACAATTCAATGATTAAATTTCACCGCAGATAAATGGAACCGATTGAACATAACAAGAGAGTGATTTGATCCACTCTTTCACTCGGCCGCTTTGGAAGCATGTATTTTCGGTTCGTGACATTGTTCAATTTCATTCAAAACGCTTTCCTCTCAACGCATTGTGAAAAACGTCGAGTAATTATTGAGGCGTTGAAAAATGCAAAGCCCTTTTTAAAAGGATTGATTTTTAAAAAAGCTTCCTCTTTCGCATAAATCATAACTTATTTAATGTTTCTTCTTAATTTCGAACATATTATACATATATATGAAAAAATGATTGACTGTACATGATATACAACTCAAAAACTAGAGTTAAATAACATTAAGATTATAAGACAACGCTGAATAAAATTAATGATTGTCTAGCCAGTAAATATATTAATCTTTTTATAGCTACATAAATCAAAAATTTTGTATTTTGAAGAATTGTAATAATTATTCCAACCAATAATGAGCGTGTAATTTTAATCGATATTAAGTGGATACATTTAAATAGCGTTAAATTACATATGCCTTCTTACAAATTCCATTCCATCGTTCTACTTTAATAAATAAAGTATATTCATTTTGATAGCATTTATTTGTTATAGCATTTATACGTCATTGAATTATTTTAATAGCTTTTAGCTTCATTGAACATTAAACACTGTTAGTCACAAATATGAAGAAAAAGGTTTGTTGAGAGATGAATTGAGTTAACAGCTTTCCGTGTAATTATTCGGGAACAATTTGTCTAAAATCATTAACAGTGTAGTAGTACCATTGACTACAAATCCAACTCAATTATCGCGGACAAGAAATCTTCTACGAAATCTCTTGCGAAACTTCGCCCGAGGAAAGTTCACGTCAACAGTGCACAGTGCAGAAGGAAGACAGTAGTCTGTCGTTTGTGTACGCTCACGGATTCGCACCCCTATTAATAATACAACAATAATGCCAACGCGAATTCACGCGAGCGTGGCGACGAACAACGACGAGTCGGCCGATTATTAAGCCGGGAATCCAACACCTACGATTAACACGGAATTACCGGGACACATTGCATCTCCCGTCGTCGTGATAATGCACTCGCGCAATGATGGAATTTAAGCTGTGGAATCCGCACGAGAGTCGGGATGTGCACGCCGAGTAACTTCCAAGATGCGCTTTGCGAAATTCACATGGAGCTAGAATTGGTACTTAACGCTTCGCCGAAGACGCAGAACGTAGATTTATTGCAAGAGATATATAGCAAGTCGGAAACTCGATATGTTCGCCAAACGTTCCAAATGGTTTAACTTACCAATTCGAGTTAGTAGATTAATAAATGATTTCCACATAAATGACGAAAGTTTCAAATTTACGAGATATTTTCCAATGTATAAAATTATATTCGTAAGCAATAACTTAGTTAATTATCTAAAGAGTCCATTTAAAAATTCAACATCTAAAAGTTAGAATAATTAAAAAATTATTTATTCAATTTTAAGATATTTGACCTCAAACATTTAGAAGAACAAAATTCGAATCCCTAATATTTAAATATTCCGTGTTTTATGCTCGATATACAATATGTGACAACATCTTTTTATAATTTGTTAAATAATATCCCAAGAGGCGACTCGTGTAACACTCGTCATAACACTGGTGCCTAGTAAAAAAGCCAAAGCCGGATGAATAAAGCAAACAGACGACACTTACCTGGTCGCATTGATCGTGAAGATGGTCTCGATGGATCGACGATCGAGCACACCGCCGCTAAGCAGATACTGAACGGCGATCAGGGCAAGGACGACGCAGGCGAGCGCCTTGAGATGGGCACGATGCCACAGTGCCACGGCTGCGGCGGCCACAGGCATTGCATGCGCGAGACACCATAACTCCTTTCTAGTCGCCGTTAGAGGAGCACCACCGTGCACCACGAGGCACTCCTCCCTGCTGGCCGCTTCCAGTTTCAGCTGCAGTTGCAGCCCTCAGGCCAGGGACCGACCCTGTTGCAGTTCTTCTTCTCCTCCCTGAATGAGGGGAACGAAGGGAGAAAAGCCTCCTGGGGCTCCTCACTTTCGCTCACTAGGAGCATCACCCTCGCAGCGCCTCGCGACCGTCCCCTCGGACGATAATACCTGTGCGAAACAGAAATGTTCGGAAACGTTAAGAAAGTTTCTTGCTTTCTGAGGGATCTATTATAATTAATAATTAATTTGTTAATTATTAATTAATATCAATATCGTTATCAGTTTTTTATATATAAAGCTTTATCATAAAATTAATCATATACACAATTTAATTATATCGTGAATTACTTTATTTATAATTAGGTACAGGGAATATACATTTATTAAAATTTATTTCGATAATCTGGTCTATTGGACTAATTATCTTCTATAATTTATTAACATGTCATAATATCGATTTCGTCTTTAATCAATTATTCTCAATTTTGATTCGCTGGAAGGAGAGAATATTTTCGTGACATAAACATGTAAAATATGAAAGAGACACGTGAGATATGTTTAAAATTTCTATAAAAAGGAGTAGCAGAACCAGATGATAAAATATTATCTTTACGTATTTAAATTCAGATTTAATTATAATAAATGTGGATACCGGTGGCTCCGTGTGTGCGACGGATTCGTAAATTCATAACCGAGGTCGCAAGTTCAAACCATGCGTCTCTGCATAATTTTGTAATCTATATTGACTTTCACAGAAGAATTCCTTTGATCTAGGTGACTTTTTGAGTAGGTTCAGACAAGGACTGATATAATTCCACTTATTCCCCTCTTATTACTATTACTATTATGTCACAACTAAAATGTAGGAAAAATATTTTATTATTAATCAATATTCTTTTCCACAGAATGGCAAAAAAATATGAGGATAGATTTAAATAAAAAATTAATGCGTTCTCCTTCTTGTGAATAAAGAAAAATTTAAGTGCGATATGTATAGAGATGCGAATTTTTCACGAGATCTTTCGCTTGACCTCGCCTTCAAGTTCCTAGCTAATATCACGCGGAGCCATTAACACCGTAAACTGTAAAATTTATAGCAAGGAAAAATGTAATAATACCAGCAGCATCGTATACTTTCCGAAAGTTACGACTCGTGTTCGATGAAATGAAAAGGAAGTTCTTAAAGATACGGAAAATTAAAAACGTTATATATGACAGTATTAAAAATGAGCTTACCCAACAGTATTATAATTCTATTGCCAATTTTTATTGAGATATCACTAATGTCGACAATTTTGTTATGTAGTATAATTCTTTCGTAGCCTATTTGTATAAAAGTAAATGTAGCATTATTCAATTTTGAAAAAAAGTTAATTAATATTTAATAATCAATATTAATTAATATTTAATAGTCAATCATTTTAGTATATAAAGACGGAAGCTTCTTATTGAATAATGTAAAAAATATAAAAATCTAATTAATATATTTTAAAAAATTTCCAAGAAAAGGAAAACAGAAAAATCAATTTTTTGCAGACAAAAAAGAAATAATGTGCTATTTTTTTTTAAATAGTATAAAAAATTGTGTTCCACCAACGTGATATTAATATATCTATGAGTTCATTTCTACAAACAGATGATAATAACATTAACGAGAAACGTAGCCAAATCCGATACGATGTCGAGGAAATCACTACATTATTGGAACTTCATCGGATCAAACTACATCAGTTACTCCATACCACGCAGACCGAAACTAATCCGAGTTTATGTGCTGGGGAAGCTTCTGAATAGTCGTGTTTAACGAGTTAGCGGACTTATCGACCTGCGATGGCAGCTCATTCAATTGTTTTGGCACAATCTTTATTATAGTAATTCGTCTATTAAAAAGTAATTATCGGCCTTTATTACCGCCGATAATACGGCGGAGATTTCAGATCCTGGCTCGTTCTGTATATTTTCGGTTTTGATTAATCTATTGATTAATTAATTGGTAAATTTGCTAGACTACATGAATAAACACGCGTATGGTTCTATGCGAACACGCAACTCCGCCTGTAATTCGTTACGAGTTACGATGCAGCGAGAGTGAGATTAAGAAGAAAACTTTTGCAATTGCAAATTTGGAGTGAAAAAAAAGAATCGAGTTGACACACGATGCTTTATTGTCAGTAATTACAGAACAAAAACTGAATTCTAACAATCTGTAAGCCTTATTTTCATTTCATATTCCTTTTTTTTTTTTTTTGTAAAATCAGTAACACAAACAAAAATTATAATAATGTATTCATATACTGCTGGACAAAAACTTAATTCTAACAATCTTTAAGCCTTATTTTCATTTCATATTCCTTTTTTTTTTTTTTGTAAAATCAGTAACACAAACAAAAATTATAATAATGTATTCATATACTGCTGTTTTTAATTATATTTGTGTGTATAATTGTACTCCACATTAAATATTCTTTAAACAAAAACAAGTGGATTGATTCAACAATTTTTCATTTATTATATATGTACATATATATATATATATAATATAATTTATTAAATATAAATTGTAATAAAAATAATCATTTGAAAACATTCATTGCTTATTACTATTACTGTTCTTCTAACTTGTACATTTCCATATTTCTTTCTCAGACATGTATTTCATTCACTCGATTTATTCTATTATCATAAAATATCTCTTGTAGTCTTTTTTCCTCGTGTATATTATTATATATATGAAAGACGAATATTTATGTATTCCGTGCTAAGAGGTCTGGAATATTGCTTCCGTCCTCTCCTTCTTGTCTTTCGCGTGTTTCGACGTAAAACAATGCTAAAGGTAGGTCGTGCTCTCCGTCTATTCATACCATGAGCGCCTATGTTTAATATGCAGTCGTAATTCCAACCCCCTGCCTGTAATTCTCTCTTCCTTCCACCTCCCTCTCTCACTCTCTCTTGTCCTCTCTTGTTGTTACTAGCTGCCCGCGCGTTATCGTCCGGCTCCACTCTAGCGTACGATATAGTGCGCCCTGATTTCTCTTTGAAAATAGATGACGGTATATTACGAGTGACACTGATATGAGGAAGGATAAGATACGATCTCATGCTATTAGAAAAAAATGTAACCGGCGGTGGAATCTCGTGAGGGGAAAAATTATGGGATATATTTTGATATATGAAATCCAGACCGCTTGTTGATCATTAATTAACGCCAATCAACATTAATACGATGTTATAATAAATATATATGTTTCTGCTGTATTAATAATGTCTCTCGTGCAAAGTAAAATGTAATTTCTTATAAAAAATGACGAAAAAAAAACAATTTTTCATCAGACCAGTATCAGTAGATTTATACGTATTGAAGATTGAGATTAAAGATTGAAAGATTGAAATTTGATCAAAAGGAGCTAAAATTCTTTTGTCCTCATAGGTCAAATTTCAAACTTCAATCTTTAATCTCAATTTTCAATGCGTAGTTTGATTCCGGCCTTAGAAATTCTCTGTCTTCTAAATTTTCTCTCTCTATATATTATATATTATCTATAGATATTTATATAAATATAATTGTATTATTACAATATTAAAAGTTTTTCATTATAGTATGGAAATATTTAACTTCGAAAGAGCTACCATTTTTTCAATCCATGGAAAGAGCTACGGCATCCAATTCAATATTGATAAAAGCATTAAAATCATTTCACATTGAATACCGATTTCTAATAAATTGGCATGATATGGACGACAGCAGTGGCCAAGATTAAAAATCTCGAAAGACCAATTCCATTTGACAACAATACTCTTTCTCCGGTCAGAGGGTGAGCACGAAATGCGACACGGTGCTCCATCACCCGGAGTGGAAAACATCATTCGAAGGCGAAAAACTGCGGCTTTTCTACTTTTCGAGCTATCGGATTTTCTCGCTCGGCAGTCGTCAGGATTTCCGTACTTCTCAAGACCAAGTTGATGCAAGAAAGTCCCTTGTGTCCCATCTCTGTTTTTCTTTCTCGCTAAAAGAGTTCATGATTGCACGCGAGATGTGACGAAAAGATGATCGATAATTTCGAAATGTACAATAAAGGGGCAAGCGAATGTATCTCTGATATTGCAGTTTCGAATAATTTCACCACTACCATTCCATAAATTCCATTCATTCTTCTGATCATTACATAGATAGGTTATCTAGAAGCTCCATTTCGGTTCAGTACTTTGAACGTAATTTCAGATATGCATAACAAATGCCGCTTTTGATTAATCGTAATCGTCGAAATATTTGATTGCTTTCAACAATCGTCGGCTTTATTACTTTCTGAGGTGCATAAAAAAGAAAATAGCGTGCGCCCGGCTACTTTTGTATGCACTCAGCGTACTTTATTTATGGCTGTATGAAAATTTAAAGATAGATATGCACGGCTGAATTCTGCAAGAATACAAAATTGCGCTAGGCAGAGCGAACGCGTAAAAGACAGATCGTAAATTTTATGTAGCTACTCGAGCCACCCCAGATCGTCATCGTACAATAGTACCGAAATATCGGAACTTTTACTTACTTGATGTTGCATACAACATTAGGTATATAATCTACATATCTTATACTTGTATCTACGTTTTCTACTTCAACGTTAGATCGACATTATAATAACGCTGAAACAATACTTATTTTGAGGCAAGAAATACAATAAAAAAATAATGAATTATAATAAATCTTATGCAAAAAAAAACTGCAATATTAAAAAAAAAAATAAATTCCTGCCATCTAAATATAAAGTGAAATATAGTTATATAGTTATAAAGTTATATAAAAATTATAAAAATAAAGTTTAGTCTAATCTGTCTTTATAATTGCTCATTCAGAATCGCTAGATAACGAAGGAAATACAAAATGCACCGTGTAAATCATCCGTTTATCGCGGTCGACTCGTTTTGATAAAATGCGCATTTTGCGCCGCTGCGGTATTTCATTTCCTCTGTAAAACGCACGTTCGTCATAGCCGATCCCCTCTCTATCAACGAGCAAAAACCTCTCAACGACGTCGCCAATCCGTCTCACCGCAAAATTCGCGACTGCGGAAAAAGAGAGAGGGAGAGGGAGAGGAGGGAGGGAGAGGGGGAGAGAGAGAGAGAGAGACGGATACAAATAATAGCCCTCTCTCGCCTCGCATTTATCCCTGTCACTCGACAAAACAAGTAAGCTCCAAGAACGATCATGACAAGAGTCATTCGCCCCATGCCGGAAGTATTACCGTGCTCCTCCATTATATCTCGTGCCATTATGGGGATGTTATAGATACGTTCTCACGACGACATTTATAACTCGTTACAACTTCTCCGAAATTACGTCCACCCTAGTTTCTTGTCTTCCTGCGCCTCTATTGACCTGATGGGACCCTTTCTCATAACGCACCTCTCTTACTGTTTGGAACCACGTCATGTCAGATCGAATCATATCAGATTGCTAAAACGGCATGGTCGGAGAACAATCCCAAAGCTAACCGAAACTAATATCTGATGTAAATTTCGTGAGTGTACTTAATTCTTGCTGAAGATAGCGTAATATTAAAATGCAGAACTGAAATTGTGTTGTAGATAATATATAATATATAAACAAAATTACGTAAATATATAAATATAAATAAGAACTCTCTCAATCTTAAACAATAAAATAAAAATTCAGATAAGATTAATGAGAGTCAAACGCTGATGTAAGAGCGAAGAATTAGGAGATGCAGATAATATTCAGCATTGATGATTATCTTCAATTTTAAATGATCACGAATGAACACAATTTTATATTCAGAGGAATGATATGTATTTAATATATGTTATAACTTTCATATTTAATTAAAAAATTGTGAATCAATGTTTCTGAGCTTCGTTTTTCAATTCCCATTGAGTGTATTGATTGCTGCATTTCTGTTAATCTGCAAGTGACTCCCTCCTAATGGAAGATTTTTTGTTATTCGCTGAGGATGATTTCAAAGTGAGTCGAAACGTTCAAAAATAAAATAAAAAAAATAAAATAGAAAAATGAAATAAATGAAGATATATATATATATATATAATTTTTTTGTTAGAGATGTATAGTACGTAATTAAGAGAAACGCGAGTTGGTTCTGAACGAGCAATTTTAAGAGCAGATTAGATTAAACTTTATATTTAATTTTATATTTAGAGGGGAGTCTTAAAATCTTACATCTTTTCATCGGATAAGATTTGTTACAATTATCTTATTGTATTTCATATCTCAAAATATAACATTGTTTCAACGCTTTTATTTCATAGTAGCTTTCTTATCCTAGCAATAAATAAAGGAATTCGAGGATATACTGTATTGTACAGTTTGCACTTGACTTCCGTACTAAAGAGAACTCAAATCCAGAATCAAAACATTCGTAGTTAACTTCGTTGATAAATATTGGATTCATCAGAAAGTTCGTGCCATTTTTTTTAGCTCAAAATTACACATAGAATATATTTGTTGTTATTATCATATCATTCAAGCAAAGTTTTAGCTTTAAAAATTGATTTTTTAAAATTGTGGTACGATAATTTTTAAGTAAAGTTATGAACAATATAAAGTTATGAACAATCAAAGTCAAAATGCTCCTTTTATTTAATTCGCGATAATTCAGTAGGTAACAAAAAATCATAGAAACATTTTTAAAAAATGATTTAGGGAAAACTTTAAGTTTTTACTTGGATGAAAAGCTGAAAATTTTCGCAAATTTTTCGTCTTTTTCAGCTCGTAGTTTTCTGTATGTAAAAATTATCAAACTTATAAAAACCCAAAAGACATAGTAATCTTTTAAAAGTAGAGATTTCAAGTTTCAAAACTGTTATTTTTAAATTTCATTTATTTTTGACGAAAATATCGTAAATACAATTTTATGCTAAAAAAACGGCACAAACTTTCTGACCCAGTACATTCCAATTGTTTACGAATTATATCTTATCGCCGTATATATTATTGACGCACTGGCAATCGTAGAAGCTTATACAGACAATTTACTTACATTTGATTTATTTTTTGAAGCTACAAAACTAAAGTTTAAAAAAGCATCAATTTTAACTCTATTTTCCCTATATTTCGCAACGTAGTACGAAATAAATCATATAAAGCGTACAAATTTAGCGACAATCTATTATCACAATTCTATTAACTATGTTGTTCTCCAAATTTTCGGAGACAGAGGTAAAGATCGATCGCGATATAACACAAGCAATTAGCGTAATCCTGAATTAACTTCTCGCGATAATATCATGGACGATAACTGATATTGAAAATTTAAAAGATCGTAATCAAATCGATTACGCGCAATCAGTGTGTGACGCGTGCAAGATGTAGCCCGATAAAATATACGAGTAACACGATAAGTACAGTCGTCATCTTTATTAGACCGAAACTATCTTCCCCGTACATACTCTACGTATATACCGTTGCATTTGACGTTATTTCCGTCTCTTTTTCTCATACGCTCGTTTATTTAATTAAAAACGCGATCACGCGTACGTTTACACACTTCCGCGCAATGAAGTCTCCGCGTGACGTGAAGAGCGGGCGCGGCGCTGTTGGTAATTGCATTCTGCGCCAATGTCGCGGAGCTGCATTGTCGCAAATATTGTCAACGGGAATGGCGAAACGGCAGGTCGTTAAACACGACAGCTAGATCCGTGACGAAACGATCGGCCGCGAATTAGCACGCGCGCGCGCGTGTAATCGCCTCTTTGCATTCTGCGCGCGAGTCGCGGCTCCTATTTGCATGCGAACGCGAAGAGCGATAAAACTGGCGTGACGACGCGGCGTTTTGCGTGAATATATCCCGCGGGATGCATCCCGTAGGATCGGCCGCGATATTTCAACCCTTTCGACCGTAAAATTCGTCGCGCGGAATTTAAGTGAGAGCGCGAGTATAATTTTTCACCAAAAACAGGAGTTTTATTTGTGAACATATGATCACGGCATTTCTGTGACAATTCGTATAGTTACACTGGAAAAAGCCTAATAATAAGCATAGTAAAAGAGCCTAGTTATTGTAAAAAAAATTTTATTTTTCTAGGTATTTAGCAATTATGAGCAAAAACGATTGATTATGTTATTATGTTCAATAATACGTACTAAATATTTTAAAAAGTAAAATTATTTTTGACTATATTAATCAAATATATTTTTTTTTAATATTTCACGTGGTGATAAAGTTACAAAAAGTTTATTAAAAATAATAAATTTTCCGATTCCTAATAAAAATATATATGTTTTAAGCTAATTTTACAATTTTTGCCTTGAGAGCAAATTAATACTAAAAATACTCAAAAATTTTATGAATAAGAAAGGATAAAAAGCATATACATTAGAGAATCCCCTACATAGTTCATTCTCTTTTAATGACTCTTGCCAACAAATTTTCTTTATTTCTATCTGTCTTCGTTTCGCTTATAAGCAAGAACAAATTCGAATAATTCGTAATTCCTCATCAAGTAAATATCTGAGTCAATGGTATGGAAGTAACTTCGATAGAATAAGCAAATTACCTAGCAAAATATTCAACATACATTTGCGCATCATTACACTGGAATAGTTATTGAGGACAAGACCAGATTACTTTTTCATAGGCGTAACTCCAAGCTGAATGTCGAATAATTTCCACGTTGTGAATGCATATCGACCGCGCTGTCATTGCATGGATTACGTCGCGTGGGCGGAATATTTAAAGAGGACATCATGCTCCTGAGGAAGAGTCTTGGTCGGAGGTATTATCGTATTCACTCCTCGTGGTGCATGTTCCTGAGAGCAGGTGTGGGCACACACACGCATACCGTGCAGAAGATGTTGCGAGGCAACGAGGAAGGACGAGAGCGAGAGAGCGAGAGAGAGAGGAGTATGAAGTAGAAAAAAAAACAACGAAGGAAAACGAGATTCAAGTTTAATTTATTAATTCCATTCTCAGCAAAATTGTAGAAATGTGATTAAAATTGTTGTAAACGAAAAAACTAAAAGGAGAAATGAAAAGGAGAAAAATGTTAAAAATATATTTACAAATCACATAAGTACTTTCAAAAAACATAATTTTTGAATATATAATATATAAATAAATACCAACAAGAAATCATATGTTACAGAAATATACATATTAATTAAAATAAGAAAAAAAAATCATCAATAGATTTATAGAATTCACAATCCCATAAAAGACTTTGCATTTGCAAAAGAACGTATGGATAATTATTCAGATGGATAAAGAAAATTCTTTAATTATATATACACCGACCAAGAGCATCGGTAATAATTAATCACTGAGTAATACCGCGGAAACATGAATGTATAATGAGACAGGGAGAAATACACGTTCAAGGCAAGGCTCCGTTTGTACTTGGAGATATCTATTCCAACAGGATCAAGCCTAGAGGGAGGATAAAGCAACCCTTGGCATTGTACGCGCCGTTGCTTGTTCCTCTATCCTGAATTCTCGATTCTGTTAAACCAAGTACGGCTGCACTCCGGTATGCATCGCACGTCGCAATGCAGCAGCCAGAGTTGCGTCAGAACGATACGCATGTGTCCGATTTTACAGAGAGAAAGAAAGAAAGGAGAATAATATGCAGGAATGTTTGCCAGTATCTACGAAAATGGCCATGATCAAGGTCCATCGTCAAAGTTGTTCGCTTCAGTTCTCTTTCTGTTTCAAAGAATAAAATTTGGAAAAATCTCGACTAAATTTGAATACGTCGAGTGATATTCAGCAAGTTTTTTTTTGAATTTTATTATAATCATGAATACATTTGAATGTATCTCATATAAAAATAATATCAAAGTTTGGACATTGTCGAAAAATTCGATAAACGCATTTCTTTAAACATTCCTCTTTAAAAATGTGTAAATTTAAAAATGTAAACAAAATTTTCTTAAAATTCATCGTGATAATAAATCCAACTTTAATACACAATATATTTGATATTATATAAATAAATACGTTAAATGTATAAACATTTGTGATAAATTCAATCATTTTATACTTGTCAAAATTTATATTATCACATTATCTGTAATTATGTCATAGATCGTAGGTTTTTTCTGCAAAGCTACACTCAACTTATTTCATTCAGTGCACTTATTATAAAATAACTTATTATATATAAAAAAAAAATACATGTCTTACATATATTAGATTATTATTCAAATATGAAAAAAGAATGAAAATTGTTTAAATGTAGAATCACTTGCGATATCAGTCATATTATTTCAAGCAATCTCTCTCAGAAAGAAAGAGGATAAAAGAAGAGCGTAGCAAAAATTGCGCGCATATTATTCTTAAGTACACCACACGCACGGTAAGTATCGTCATGAAGTAACGCCATGCTGGTAATTTAGCGACTTATCAGCGACTATAAAGAGGACTTCCTACCATTATCCCGGTAGCTTAGTTACAGTTTCGTTACGTCAATTGCCTTTGCAGTGTAACTTCTGGTAGCCCTTTCTGTTCGACATGGCGGGCGTTTCGCCGGAGGACGCAGTAATTGCGTTAACGTCGTCATTACGTTACATCGCCGCCTTGATAGCGCGTGATTTGATTATCGCAGTTACAAGTTAATCGGGCAATCGTGAGTCGCCCTAACGATCCTGCCTCGTTAACGATGTTTACAGCTATAAAGGATGTATTTGAGTTGTAAACCCTAAGGATATCAGCAAATAATAACAGCAAAGAAAACAGAAATTGTTCGGAAAGATATGATCGATCTAAATTGGAAAGAGAATATTAAAGAAAATTTGATGTTTGAGTATCATAAGAGTATATTTAGATTCATATAACATTGGTAAATTATAAATTAAATCTTATCAGATTTAAATATTTATCATTCGAAACACGCACGGTAAAAAAGAATAAAAATTAAACTGAACTGAAAATTATAAATTTAATTAAAGTTTAAAATGCTTCTTGAAAGTGATACAAAAATCTTGGAAAAAATTTGAAAAATAATTCCGAGATCAATACGCTGAACTTATCTGGCCTTTATAAACATTCTTCAAGTTTCAGAAACCGAACTTACGTAGCTTCCAAAATAAGCATCTCATACATCATTCTGCCGTGCCACAGAATGCGATTTTATTTCTGTAGCACTCCTCGAGAAATGCGATATAGTTGTCAAATCGATGACATGACGCGAGTATATATTATACATCGCGATCTATTAAAGTTCAGAACACAAAGAAGTAAGAAGGAAATTTAAATTTCATATTTACATATAAAAATCTAAGAAAGTCTTCAACGTACAAAGTTTGAAAATTGATAAAAACAATTACAGAGAATTTATGTCAAAGTAGTGAATTTGTGTTTTTAAAGCAGCAAATTTGTGTTTCAGAACAGATAATTTGTTTTTAAAGTAGTGAACTTGTGTTTATAAAGCAGTGAATAATATCTATTACAATAAGAAATACAATGCATTTGCACGTGGAGTTATGAAAATGTGACCTGCGTGCTCGCATCGCAGTGTTTCGTGGCTGTGACAGATTTCCTAATAATTTCCTGAATAATTGTCAATTTTAATTTAAAATATTTCGGTTCACAGAAAAGCAGAGCGACATTTTTTTTTCTTGTCAAATTTATTTTGCAAAAACGCATCGATTCAGTGTATTTTTATCAAAATTTGAGATGAGCGGACTCTTCTTAACATTTAACGTTAATTGTAATAGTGTTACAATGTATCTTATCCGATACAATATTTTCAACACTAAATCGATGTTGTCAAAATTTATATGAATATATCTGAAACCAGGGAATAGAAAGTTACTTTTTAAAAGTAACAAATTACAGTTACTCGATACTAAGTAGAAAAAAATAACTAGTTACAGTTACCGTTACTTGAAAAAATAACTTTTCATTACTTTTCCGTTACCGTTTTAAAATCAACGACCACCAATCACAGCAGACAAGTGCCTAAGGGCTTTTTAGTCTCAAGCACTATGAATGGCTTGTGTCCAATCGAACCAATCGTGGGCTAAATAAATGATAAAAGTAACTGTTCATTATCGTTATCAAAATAATGTAACTAATTGTAAGTTATCGTTACAGTTATCAAAAAATAACGTAACACAGTTACCAGTAAAGTTACCCAAAGAGTAACTTGTAACTGTAATTTCGTTACAAGTAATTAGTTACTTCCATTCTCTGTTTGAAATCGCTTAAAAATATCCAAAAAGACATACACATAACTTGAGAAAACGAATTTTAGAATTAATAAAATAAAAATGTGATAAAAAGCGTTTTATTCGAAAGTTTAAAGCACGAAAAAGTATACAATCGTAAATTTACACTTACGTGGCTTATCTGAGTACAGTGCATATATAATTTCTTTTACATGTAGTGCACGCGCGATTTGATGACACGAGGCAAATGTAAGCCTCGATATCGATTATTTTTGTTCGTCATATGATTATCTTATCTCTTATTATTTAAAAGATATACAAACTGTTACACATTGTAACTTATTTCCGATGCAATCTCCTCGGTCTCCCCTATTATACACTATTTATTATCGCACATTGGTTAAAAATTTTTTGGTTAAATATTTTTCGCTATAATATCACAGTTGTAAAAAGATTAAAAATCTCATCAGTGTATCCTATCCACTGTCGTCATACCATTATCGATTAAATAAGCATCGTTGAACATCTAATGTTCGCGGACATTATCATTAAGAACTCGTCGACCTCGATCTTAATGTCCTATAAAAATTCAATAAGGAATACATCTTTTGCACATAAAATATCGTAGGAATTTATAATGTACTCTGATTAACTTTTTGAAAGCATTTTACAGATTCTTCTTTGTATTATCTCTGTTCTCGATATCTGTTATGTATTATCCGATATTATATATTTTTTGTTATTTACCTCGATGTAATTTCATGTATATATATATATATAAAATTTCATGTTGTGTCTAATCTTATCATAAAGGTCAATAAAACAAAAAACTTAAAAGAATGCATTTATCTATTTCAAGGGCTCCATTAGTTGATTATTTGATAAAACACAAAAATTATTTTCAATTTACTCGTGACATAATGTCACGCTCTAGTCATTTTCTACTTAGAAAGTTTTCCACTATAAATCGACACTTTCTGTGCCAATTAGCGTTTCTGTCGAAATGTTATATTCGTTGCGTATATACTCATTTGCACTTGCGTAATTTTGAAACTTGTACAGATGGAATTCTGTAGAGAATAATTCATAAAGAATACTTCTGTCTTTTGATTCTTCAGTAAAATTTTCCATTAAAAAAACACATAAAAAGAGTATATAATACAAACACATACATATAAAGAAATTTTGTTTTAATTCTTGTGAAATTCTTTAAAAAATGAATCAATTTTTCATTAAAAATTTCTATCGTTCATGCAAAAACCGCGATACATCATTATAATATAATATCACGTAATTATAATGTACACTTTGATACAATAAATAATATGTTTTGATAACAAGGCTTATGTAAAAAATATTTTAAATTTATTTTTAAATTTAGTACGAACATAATGCACGAAAATTTTACATTTTGAAAAGAAGCAAACAAAGAAAAAAACAATGTAACTTGACCTAATTATTATTGCACTGGAATTGCATGCGATAAGTGTAATCCTATCAAGAATAGAGAAGGGATTATGGAAAGTACGCTAACAGATAGTAGCAAGGTGTGGCCGCTCTTACGTAAGCAGCCTTTTAATCTCTTTATAAATTCCTTCCGCCTCTCCAGGGAAGACCAAACATAAACTCGATGTCACTTTAACGTTAATGGATGCAGATAATCTAATATCTTAAACTATTTTTGCCATATACCTTAAACAAAAATATACATCGCCATTTAAGGTCGGAATTTTCCTTTTAATGCATATTGAGTTAAAAATATGTAGTTCTTTCTTTCTTTATAATATATCTGTATAAAATTAAACAAATTAATCCAAAAGCAAGATTTCAATAAATAATTCACTTCAGTAAATAATTAACGATTAATTTCTCCATTAATAAAAAAGAATAAAACATGAAATAATTTATGTATAAAAAAGTTTAAAAGAATATTAATTTTCTTTTGTCTAAGGACATTTCATTCATGATTTTTATTTATTATTACAGCATATTCCTACATAAAAACAATGACTATACGATAAAATATACAAATGATCCATCGACAAATACTCAATCGCATTTTTTCCTCGATATAAAATAATGATCGAATCAGAACGACCGAAATTAATGTTCAATCATAGGTGTTAACGTTTTCTGGGCGCACAGCGGCCAGTAAAATATAATTCAATAAATCAATAAACTGCAAGCAAGATCTAATAAAAGAAACGCACCGCCGTCGAATCGCAGGCAGGTTTCTGATTAAAACCGCGAACCAATTCGAAATATCTCGGCCACCATTAATGAGTCAATCAATTTCTGTCATTGCGTTTGCTCTGGCGATGCGAGTCTGAATACGTGCATTATCAATAGAACACGTTTCAGCACAATACCAATGAAAAACACATTCCTGCGATAGCGACAAAATTTCATGCTTATTCACTAGTGACTGGTGTGGAAAAACGTACACACGTTGAAAATGTCACGAAATATCTATTATCTGAAAGATACATTTGAAATTAAATTCTCTTCGAATTAATAACCATTTTAATTATTGTAAAAACATCCGTAGATATGTAATTATATTAATAAATTAATTCAATAGAAAGCTTAATTGAAATTAACATAATTAGATAGGTTAATTTTAAAATTTCATACACGCAGCAAACTATATATAACCGTTATTATTAAATATCTTATTCAAGATAATACTGATAACTCGGTTATTTATTTATAACTAAATAACTAGCTAAATAAAGAATTTCTTTTAACAATGATTTACGCGCTGCTCTTATAGCGTTTCGAGTATACAAATTTCCATCTGAGTAGGATCACCTATTCGCAGGAAAGTGCCGTTCGAAAGACGTACCGACGATCTATCCTCTTATGGAAATGCACGCGCCGTCTTTTTTCATGCTTTTAATATCGGGAGGAATTTTTACGTGCATTCACATGGAAATTTGCAACGTGATCTTTTTTTCTGGTCTCTCGCGCCACGTCGCAGCCTACCTCGAACGCTCGAGCGCAATTTTCGCAAAACTGCCACTCCGCCGTACGCGACAGCTCTTTCTCGCGCCAAGCGTTGATTTATTTGACAAAGAAAAAATACTTTAATGTGTTTTATACGTTCCCGTAAAGCGAACGTCGGAAAATTACGCGAGCTACTGCCGTCATGTTATACTTTCCGCTTAACGATAAATTATTCTCGATCTCTGCTTAGGAAGTTTGATGAGAAATTTAATTAAAATTTACTAGTTTGCAATTTTAATGTAAATTGACTTCCAAAGATACAGTAAATTACCTTACTTACAATATCATGTTAGCGTAATTCTTCCTTTTGTTGTTTTATCATAATAATTATTTTACAAACTAATGTTTCTCTCTGACTAAAAAATTTCCGTAAAAAAATTCTAAGCGTTTTGTATAAGAAAAAAAAAAACCAAAGGTAAAAGCTTTTTAAAAACTATTTTAATATTTAGTATAACAAAATTCATATTTTGTTACTTGTTTTCCTCACGCTTTTTCGTTTCTTCTTTTGGCATTCGTGTAAAGGACGTTTTTGTTTATCAAAATTTATATTTTAATCACCAAATATTCAACGTTAACACATGGTAACACTGGAAAATCCAAAGTTATTTTCCTTTCCGTTATTATTTCGCCAGTAAACTCATTCCTATAAAAAAGAGGAGACATTTGGGAGCTTTTCCCCAGACACGCCAACCCCTTCGGGAATGGTTTAAAAAAGGCATTAGGCGAGCGAGAAAAACGTTCCGGGTAGGTATCTCGTAAAATTGTAAAACGTTCGTAACACGTGTTCCGTCGACGAAGCTAACGTTGTGCAAAAACAATGAAAAAGGAAACGTGTAATATTCAAACGAACGAATGAATGAGAAAAAGAACGATCGAACGGGCGACGGGATGCGTGTCCACTCTCCGGGTGGACGATGCACGTGATTTATACACCCGAGATTGGGGAACAACGTTCGCCGATAATCCCAGAGCCCCGATATCTCTGTCGAATAGCGCGAATTCGGCTTTCGGTGTTTGCCGGTTCGGTACCATCGCCCTCAACCGACGGGCCGCTCGTTTGATATATTAGAACACACCGTCCGTTTTATATACCGCGATGCCGTTTCGCCTTGTAGTCCTGTATACGAACTATATTGATTCGAATGGTAATCGTAGTTGACTGGCTCCTGGATTTCCACCATTGATCTTCAAATCTCGAAAAGTTTATAAAATTGTTTTCCACTGTTTTGCGTTATAGTTTTCCTTTGGAAGATGGAAACCACGCAAGGGAAATACGCATTACAAAAGTTACTATAGCGAATATTATTTATTTTTTTTATAAAACTTGGAGAAAATCTAAGTTTTAACAAATACATTTCCGCATCTTTCTTCTTTTATAGATTAGGTTCTCTTTACATAAATATATGAAAAATGTGTTCTATATTTTATATTTATACATATAAATATTATTATATATTGTATTGATTATATTTTAATATAAATGTGAAAATTTACAAAAAAAAAGAAACTTTAAATATATTTCCATCAAATTTATTCTTATGCATAATACATAAAGTCTCGTAAGAAAAAAGTATTTAAAAGACGCAAGCCATGTTTGAATATAAAAAGATATGCAAAAAACAAAAAAAAGAATGAGATATGCAAAAAAAAAGAAACAGAAGAGCTGTAAAGAAGATAAGATAAGAAAAGGAGAACGAAGGGATGGAGGAATGAGGGAATCGATAACTATCGTCATGGCGACCATAGCATCAACTAGTTCTACTAGTCCTATTCTAACAGACATCCTTTCTCTTCCTTTGATTTTTCGTAGTTTTTATCTTTCCTTTTTCATCCCTCTTAACTTCACGTGGAATTCACATGAGACATAGTACGATGTTCGCCGTAGAGCGAATAGTAAGTCCCATGTGCTTTCTTTGAAACAAATATCTCACAAAAGACATCCCTCCGTAGCTCATATACGAGTTGCACATTAAAATAAAATTGGCGTAAAGAAATGTAGAAAAATAGATATTAGGAATGTGCGAACTGTACGCGGATTCTACCATGGTTTGTCTCGCTCGAAAAAAAAAGAGATTTTTCACGAGGAACCTTGACATGGCGTGCAGTGAGTCAGAACAAATTGCGAACAAATCGCGTGCACTTGAGACACGAAACGGTCTAATTAACGTGCGCAATAGTATGGTAAACTCGAATTGCCGATATCTTGCTGTGTTTTCTTCCATTGAAGTTATTACTTCTAAGCGGAATTGAAACTCTGCAAACAGTCGCGTGAGTTATATTTTCTTAATATACCTCTGGACCTTCTTTTATTTACAGGTAAAACTTTAGGAACAAACATATACGAGAAAATAAGAAAAACGTTTCTTAAAATACACATATTTCCAATTCACTGATATAATTTTAACCTGTCATCTCTTGCATCTGAAAATTATTGATTATCAAAAATGAAGGATAATCGTGTAAATTATGAAGAAACTAAAAATATCTCACGTGATATTTTTCTTCGATAATAATCTGTAGATGAGAGATTTTGTTCGCATAATCAACCAATTCAAAAAATCAAGTACAAAGAAAGAATATATTCTTCCGTACATTTAATTCCGCGACATATGTTTTATATTTAATTTCTGGGATATATTAGATGTTATTAAAACAATCATAATTATAATGTACACGGTCGAATTAACTCATTGTTGAGTAACAAAAAGTCTCGTGGCCTATTTCATAAGTTTTTCTACTGCACCGTACCAATATTTACAGCACTTTTTTACACACTGTATACGCAATTCTGCCAAATGACTTGTCAATCAGAGAATCGGAAATCAGAGAGAAACACAGATACAGATACGCGATATATCGTCTGAAAGTGCCAATAGTTTTATTGGTGTTCTAAATAGCATGCAATAAAGAGAGAGAGCTTTATTCAAGATATTTTGCGAGATTTGCGTCAAATTTAAAAAGTGCATTTGACGGATTTTCTGACCGATATAAAATATATTTTTCAAGTTTTGATTAATCGCCAAATGGCTACTTTAACAAAAGCCTTTAACAAAAGTCTTTTGACGCTACACTGTTTCTCATAATTTGTAAATTTTTAATAAAGTAACTCACAAGGAGCACCCAAATCGCTTTTAATCCTTGAGCTTTATTTCTCCTTGATATATTATTAAATATCAAAACTTAACATATATTTCTTATATATAGACGTAAAATCTTAAATTCAAACAAGATTTTTTAGCCATAAAATATTCCTTAAAAGTATTGTTAAAATCTTTTTTCGGCAGTATCTCTATAACTATCTGTTCATATGAATGTATTAAAAAATGTTTCAGATAAAGTTTATTCCGTTTTTATTATACACCGAGAAAAAGATGTCTAAAAATATAGATATTTATGAGAAATATATTTATTTCACTGAAATAAATATTTATTTAAATACGGACGAAATAAAATTTTATTCCTAGTAAATAAGTGTCATCTATTTTATTTTTTTGTAATTAAAGAGATATATTTCACAGAAATGAAATATATTTCACGGAAATAAGATATATTTCACAGAAATGTATATATTTCGTCATTACAATCAAATTTCATAAGTAACATTTGCTTCGCAATATTTCGACATTTTTTTTCAGTGTAAAATTAAATAACAATAATAAAATTACATTCTCATACTACTTTAATATGAACAGAAATACTTCGCAGTTCGATAGTTGAACAAGACGAGAAAGACAGAAAAGAGATGAATAATGAGGCAACATTTCTAGTCGTTAATTACTGCTGGTTTTCTAGATGAAGGAACCAAAGTTGGTGTCGTAATTTACGTGGTCTTAGTCATGGCGAACATGTCCTTTCCACAGCGGAACTCATTCCACTGGTGGTTGGACTGGTGGATGGTTTACGGGGGTGACTGATTTGAACAGAATGACACAGTGCTTTCTGACAGGTTCTGTGAGAACTGCCGCCACCTCTCGTGAACAAATAGACTTCGTTCGTCCCTTTGTCTTCGTGTCATGCCACACGTAACATCAACCTGGTTTCTTGCCGCTGCAGACAATCGAAAAGGGCAAGAGAAAGAGAATAGTAAGAGAAGATAGACGGAAAGAATGACAAATAGCCAGAAGAAAAGTTATTACGTCTTGGAATCTTTTACAGACTTTTAGAAGTATATTACATCAAAAGTAATCCATAAATTGACCTATAAGTGCTGTAAATATGTTGCTCAAATTAATTTATAAAGAAAAACTATTAAGTAAAATTAATATAAGTAATTTTTAATTAAATATATATTTAGAAAAAAGATATCAAGTAAAATTAATATAAGTAATTTTTAATTAAATATATTCAGAAAAAAATTCTCAAAATTCAAAGAGTAACACATTCTTTTCTTAATAAGAGGAATACACGTTAAACAGATTCACAAATATTTTATTGCAAGCAAGAAATAAATTTATATTTAAAAGTTTCTAACAATAGTATAGATAATATCACGCGAAAGCAAATTGTGAGATTATCAGAGAGAATAGAAATTGTTTTTTTTTCTTTTTTCAATAGAGAAGTATAAGTAATGTTCCAGTATACCGACATTTGTTGTAAAAAAATATCTTATTGTAAACAAGCTGAGAAGGCGTAAAAGAAGATACTAGGATTTAAAATACTTGCAGAGACTCAAGCAAGTTTATGCAACACATGTGATTTTTCCTTATTAGAAATAGCATTCGATAATTTATCTTACATATATCTTACGTATTCATTTTCTACACCATTACACAGCTAATAGAATCAAGTATTTATATGCAGCTCTTCGAAACTTACATTGTTATTGTTCGAATGCTTGAGCTCTTCCTTGAGTATCACAAAGAGTCATCGAAACCGGTAGTCACGTCTTATTCCTTTCTGCTGACTCACGTATGCACGCCGGACGATTATCTCCTCGAAAGGACATTCGAGGAGATGGCATTGAGAAAGACAGGGAAGCAAACTACCTTGTTTCGGTATACAGAGAATAGCTAATAGCACGTGGTGCAGCAAGCCTATCTAGCTCCAGGAGTTGCCAAGTGTTTCCGCATTGGTGGCGAAGTAATCGCGAAGTTCGAGCTGTGTTGCAGTTGTAGAGTAAAGCTGCCGGAAACTTTCCATAACATTTCGTCGACTCGAGTGTCTCACCAAACGTTCTACAGTGTTCCCGACCGCTGTCAATATACGTGTACACTAATGGGCGATGGTTTGCTCGCGTTCTGACTTGCAAGTTCCGAGTTTCGTGCTATTGTTAAACGTAAATGTATCGTCTCGTAGTACGAGAACTGAATCATGCTACATTCTATCCTAACTCGGACTAATTCAGATCTAGCTTAGATTCAAACGCAAAACTAAAACGTTTAGTCGCCACGTTTCTTCGTCTTTTAAAAAAACCAGAAAATCGGTCTCCTAAACAAATTACTCTATATATGTACATTCAGAATTAAGACAAAAAATCATATTTTATTTCAAAATTAAAACAAAGGGTCAATTTTTATTTCAAAAATTTGAAGAAAAAATTGACCATTCCGAATGACATCATCATTTTGTTGCAAAAGAGCTATTTCCGATTATAACATTACTGTAAAACAAAGTTGAAAATTCCTCAGAAAGTGCGTTTGGAATATTACGCTCAGATTTAATGCATATCTCAAATACATATCTCTTTGTAAGAATTAAAAATTTCAACTTTTAATTAAAGTATATTGTAATGCAAGAGTAACATTTCCCGACGAATTTCCGATTTCATTAAACAGTAATATATAAAATGATAATTGGAATGGCTCTCTCGCAATGATAATGTCATTCAATCATGAAGCTGTCCTTCTAATTATATATAATGTGCGTGTATAACATACGGTCCATGACTGATCTCCATGTATCGGGATATTCAATCGAAACGTCCG
Organism: Acromyrmex echinatior; assembly: GCF_000204515.1. Next base: position 507,864 of record NW_011627245.1, on the reverse strand, counting down.
ACGCAACGCGGCACAGCATCGAGATCTGTTCATTAACGAGATCGGTCTACCGCATAATTGAAGAGTTCGTTAAGTGAACAACCCACTGGTTGACGCGAGAACAATGGTCGTGATTTTCCTCGTAAATCGATTTTCCTGGATTGCCCCTCGATATTGGTGTGCTCGCCCACCAGGGTTAATAATCAATCCAATCGATCTCGAGGGTACACACAATAGGAACATAAAGCATGGCCGACTGCCAGCGAAGCGACTCCTTATTTCTCCGTTTTCCGTTAATCCTTTTCATTTCCCCACCGAATGTACGTGTGTACGATCATCTTTCTCTTCTCGCTTCCACCGAACAAAAATACCTAATGACCACCGACGAATCCAGTTGCAATTAAAATAACTCGCATGCTTGGATTAAAATTACTTGTGCATCAAGTATATAAGGAGAAAAGTTCTGGTTATTCTAGAGTATTCCTTCTCTATTATGTGTTTTCTATATAAATGTTACATTTATGAACCCAATATAAATATATGATTATTATATTTAACATACATCTGACATAAAAAATTTTAATAGTTCATAGAAGTCTAGACGAAAATTCGACAAGTTTTTTAATAAAAGTAATAAATTACAAGAGAAAGAATTTCAGCCATTTGAAACTATTGGTTGCAAAATAATAATTTTTAATGAAGTAAGATAATTATTTAATAACTTTAACATTGAATTTACATATAAATTTGAGAAACAATCTGATCGCATGTCTAAGAGTGAACAAAGTGGCTATAATCTATTACGAGAAATAGACGGGCTTTGTTTCGTGCTCAAAATATATTTGGCGCAGAAGCGCGTTTCACCGGTGTTTCTACGGACACGAGAAAGCACGTTGCGAAGCAATGATCCGACGTCGAGATACATTCGAGCGTGAATCGACCGTTCATTCACGAATCCCGCCGGCGCGAATGAATGAAAGCGAGTTGCCGGCAGTTAGAAAGCATTCCATTCAGAGATTCGCGAGACGACGATCGGTTGTCGGCAAGTCGAAATAAAACGGACTACGAGAGGAACAACAGCGCGAGCGAATTCATGAGAGAATATATTCATTTATCCTATTATGAATAAGTGAACTGTACATTTTATAAAAGAACATGGAAATCTGAAATATTTTCTGAAGTGCGTTAATTCATTGGCGTTTAAAAACGAGAAAAAGACATATGAAAAATTAAACGATAGGAATTGTATAAAAATGATGTATTAATTAGTTTTGAAGTTCATTTTGTTAAATGCTCATTTCTTCTTATTTTACGAAAAAATTAATTATTGCAAAATTAAAAAAACACAATAAAAATTGTTACATCTAATAAAAGGCACTTTATATTTTGTATTTATATGTTTCCAAAGTATTATTTTTAGCTTTTATTTAAAATATATTATCCAAAGAAGTGGATTTTTCTTTATGTAACTAATAATTACGATAATCATATGTAAGATATGAATATAACAGATACAAATTATAATTTTAAATAGCACAACGTACACATTACTATTTTATAAATAATTATTGTTTTATAAATAGTAATGTTTATAAATGATAATATTAATTTAAAAATAATATTATAATGAATAATATAATATATAATATAAATATTATTTCTCTTTCATACGTGATTTAAAATTCAAATTTAAAGAGAATCAGATTTTATCTAACGTAAAAATTGAATATTCCATAGCAAGAGAAATCCCACACTTGAAACGCTGCACCTTTCTGATATATCGGAATTGAAATTTCGATACGGTCGCGCAAACTATCACAGCTCAACGCGAGAAAATGTAGCCGCGGTAAAGTACATCGCGCGAAAGGAGCCGCGTCTCTCCTGAAGAATAAAGCACAACGAAATGTGATTCGTGAGAAGCACTTCGAAGACTATAACTGTTCGACGGTCATAATATACCATCGATGAAAGCTCTGAGATGTTCTGACGGTTCTCTACGATCGCTGAAATTTAATATATCAAAAATATTTCGCAACTTCAAACTTCATGCCCGCCAATTCGATTGTTACTTTCCTACATTTCGTGAAACTTCGCGAGAAAAGACTTTCTGAAATGTCAAAATAGCTTTGTGATAAAATTATCAGTTCTTCGAATATATATAAATATCGAATATATATATATATATGTATGCGCACAAATTGTGTAAACAATCTTAATGTATTTGATTTTAATAAAGAAAATCTTTTCTCTGTAAAGTAGGAATTTTAATTATAAGAAAGAATGACAGAACTATTTTATATATGTATACATATATAAAATAGTTTTGTTATTCTTTTTTATAATTAAAATTCCTACTTTAAAAAAGATATATCTTTTTAAAATCAAATACATTGAAATGATTTACACAGTTTATGTAAGTCTGATAATTATCAATTGATGAATAAAATATGTATTTAATTACGTAAATTAGATCGATAGCTATCTAATAAATTTATTTAAAAAATAATGAGCGTTATAAATAAATTTAATTTATTTAAAGTTTAAACCATAAATTAAAATTGTCACATTTTGCAGAAAAGAAATTTATTTTTCTACACCTATGATCTAATTTAGAACTTATAGCTATTCCTATCTCCATGATAATATCCTATTTTTAGCTAAAAGTCACGATCTTATTTTAAATTTTTCTATAACAGCAAGTTCAAAATAAACATCGAAGAATACCAAGATTTACGAGTTTCAATTTTAAAACTGTTTAAAAATGATTTGCACCAAAATGAAATAGAGTTTAGTTTTATATTGTATAAAGTTTCAGTACTAAAACTTTCTGATCAAATGAATCCTGTCGATAAATACTTTCAAGTTTCACGGCAATATATTTGCGGATATCGAACGCGCTTTTACATCAGATTCGCTTTTTACGATCGTCTTTTGTATACCCCGGGACATTAAAGCATTGTTGGTTATCGAACGTTAACAGGCTATCATTGTATTACCTGATGTAATTGTATCGATCGTTAATTACGATCGTGCAAAATGATTCGTACCGATCATAATGGCCTTGCGATAATACTAAAGAGAAAAGAACTTTTGTTTCTCCTCACGAAATGAAAAATGCTGCTGTTAAATGTATATAATTTTGAGAAAAACTATCAAATGCTAAAATATATATATATCTAGAATATAAAATGCTTAAATGAGAATATTAATTAAAACTGTTCATATATAATGATGAACGCGACATGTGTTTAAAATTGATATCTAATATTTTAACGAAATTATCCCGATTTTATGTTACATTTAAAATAATATAATGAATTTCACACAATGTTAAATGCGTATATTAAGGTGTTAAAATATAAATTAGCATTAATGTATGTTTGAAATACATATATACATATAAATTGAAAAAATTCATTAAAATCTAATGTTTAACGAGATTATTTTAATTTCGTGTCGTCTCCGAAACATAATCTAAAATGCGCACGTAATCATTTTGTGAATTTATTAACGGATTAACTAGAATTATAACTGAGACTGTACGCGAGCTAATTCCATGATTGAAGGATACTGCTGTATTCTCCGAGCTCTTGCGGCAAGTGTATGCAGAATTTGCATAATTAAGTCGGTAAGTATCGTGGGATCATTTAGCGGTAATTAGAAGCCGGTCTCGAGCAACAATGCGAGAAGGGAAACTGTTTTGCGTGATTCGTTACGATATTTCTCCGTAATAAAGTTCGACTTCCTTTCTACAAACCGGTTTCGATTGCATGGTTGCACAACGAGCTCGGCTTATAAAGAAATATGAATCAAGGCGTATCGTAAAAAAATCGTAAGGTAAGAGCCGATGCAGAATATGTTACAAGGACTTGTTTCTGTCTCACGTGGATAGACGTAAAAATCATCAACAAATCTATCCCAAAAAAATAGGTAAGTCGTATCGATTAGTAATTAACAACATAATGAGAGATCACAGATGAGTTATATAAGCATGTAAATCAAATCAAGTTCATTTAATTCGTCTGTACGCAAATAGAACATTTTGCTGAAGTATTTACAAATTTATGTAGATACAGATCTAAAAGCAATTTTATCAGACCACCAAAATAATTACAAATAGTACACTAAAAGAAAAGATTGGCTGTAGCAAATTAGATGGTAAAATATGGCATAGCACTTTTAATTGGCTGTAGCAGCCAATTTTTGGTTGCGTTTGGTAGTCTATCCGCAATGTCAGTATAGGATTTCGATACACTAATGCAATCAAAAATTAACTATAACCAATTAAAAATGTTATGCCATATTCAGCCAATCTTTTCTTTCAGTGGCATATGCTGCAAAAAGACATTTTAACATTTTTGACATTTTAACAACTAATTTCAGTGCATTACATAATTATTTTAATGTATAATTCAACAAAATTATTTAACACCAGATCTGCATCTGATTAAATTTTTAGATACTTTAGTAAAACCATTCGTTCTATGTATGCAGTAACGCTTCAAAATATATGGAATAATGTATATTCATAACTATATCATTACATTATTACATTTTGTTTCTTTATTACATTGTATTACTATCATTGTGTATTATGTTACGTGCATTATTCTTCATTCCATTTCGCGAAAATAAAAGGTACAGCGTCGTTTTTTTTTTTGGTTCTCATTAATCCAACTTGCTAAGCACCGAAATAATTAGATAAATAAAAAACACGCAATGAAAACCGTTATAATTTGAGTTCATCCTAACAATGTAAATTTTTGTGCAAAATAAAATTTCTGAATAAAATCTCTATAAAATAATATTTCGCATTTTTATGCTGCTGTAGAAAAATATCTGCGCGCAAATGTAAATGTTACGTTACAAATGCAATCAATGTAGAGGATTTTTTTTGTTCCGGCTTGCTAGATAGTGAAATAAATTTAAATAAGGAAATATATTCAGTAAAAACTTTAACTACGCGAACCGCAATAACGTAAATATCTCGCAGAAAATTTGTAAATAAAATGTTGGGCAGTACATATTCTATTATCTGCGCATATGAAAAATTAAAATTGAAAAAATGCGGCAAATTAAATTAAATAAATAAAGGCCAAGAATACATAATAAAACTTTTCATAATTGAGGAATCATTGTATTGTGAATTTCTCTACAAAATTCAGGTGACATAAAATTATGAGTTCTTTGTCTCGTTACATTCCAATGCTAAAGCTATCCTTTGTACATCTCTAAAAAAACATTTAACGCGTGAAAATATAACATAATTGTAACGCAGTTTCCATTAGTACTTGTACCAATGTATGTAATTTGAAAACAAATTTCCAACAATTTTTATAAACTTTAAATGTAGAAGACATCACGGCATCTGGAAAAATGTCAATAATTTTTTGCAATTCCTGCAACATTTTTCATTTCTAACAGAATTCTATGTTCTACATTCTACAATAATTTTTGAACAATAATTTTCGGTTATTATATTTTCAATTTTGGTTCTTTAATATAAAAAAATACAGAACTCTTTTTATTTTTATAAGAAATTGTAGAACTATAGAGAGAGAGAGAGAGAGAGAGAGAGAGAGAGAGAGAGAGAGAGAGAGAGAGTGTGTGTGCGTTTTACTCTAAAACTATCATTATTTTTTTATATTAAAAATGCTAAATTCACAAGTCTACATAAATTAGCACATAAAGTAGCACTTTTCATAGTTCTACAGGTCCATATCAAAATAAAAAAAAATTTCGCATTATTTATACCAAAAAATCAAAATTAAAAATATGTACTAAATTTGCGAATCTAGTACTTCCTCCCTCTACAGTATAAGAAAAAGAAAAATATTTCCACTTTTGGTTACGTAACATAAATATAACGTAACATAAATATGAATAGCAATTGATATTTATGTGACAATTATTATTGAAAAAAATACGAAAATGTTAACGCTCTAATAATTGACGTAACAAGGTGGAATATACATCATTTTGAAAAATCGTTCGCTCACGAATGAAGGAAATTTCTCGTCGAGTTAAAAACTAGCTCGAAACTTGGTCAGAAATATTGGCGCGAATGCAGATGTTAAATTGCAAATGCCAATTAACACTGTGGCTGGTGTAATTGGGTTTGAGTAATATCGTTAGCCAGCGAATTTAATGTCAGGCGCACGTTAACGGGGAATCTCGCTTATTTCCGTCGGCTATCGTATATATCGCTGTATCTCACGAAATTAACTTTGACAACCGATATCGTGAAAACCGACGCAACAGGAAAGAAAAAGAAAAAACCTGCTAAGAGCTGAAGATAACCTCCTCGCTGAATTCGCCAGAGCAAAGCGGTTATTTTCGCGCCGGGGGTTTCGGTAAGAGCTCAAAAAAAAAAGCTCGTAAGAAGGAGAAGAGAGAATTCTCGCTCTTCGAGAGCTTTTCTCGCTCGCGGAGATTAAACACCGCTGGCGCGAAAAACTTTCCCGAAGAATACGCGGAGCGAAATGGAGGATCGAGATGGAGAGGAAAAAAGAACAAAGAATACGAGACGAAGAGAAGTTTGGGGGTGGGGGACCAAATTAGAACGAACGTCGGAAGCGGAAAGTACCGTACGTTCCAAAGTAAATCCCGCGAAAGAATTAAGCTTAAAGGGTTAAAGTAGAATGTATTAGGATAGGCGACACAAAAGAGACAGATCCTCGAGAATACCCAAAACGCTCGAGGGAAAGAAATCTAGTTTTGAGACCGATAAGAACTAAAATAGTAAATCTTTATATTATTTAATTATTCTGTAAGGAATAAAATTGTTGATATTTAGTTTCAAAAATATAAAAATGGAAAAAATCCATGCTCTAAATAATATAAAAAAGTTAAATATTATTTGTTACTAAATTCCTCAAGTTAAAAATTAGATTTGAAAAGAAACAAAAAAGATTTCCTTTAATAAGACATCGAAATTGTTTTTTAAATTTAAAAATTAAATCTTTTCGTTACATATTCATAATAGATTCGTTAAAAAAAATATTATTTTACAGAAAATATTTTCTTTTATTGCAATATTTCATTTTTGCTTCACAGTTTTCTGTTTCAAAAAGGCTTCATACCTTTTTCAAAATTCAATTATTTCGAACGTTCTCAGAATATTTATCCAGCATTTCATGCATTTGAGTGCTGCATCGGAACCTGTTTCGTAAACTTTTCCCTGAAGGGAAAAGAAACGAGGCCGGGAGGCTATGAGGTTTGAAGAATTTCGAATTAAAATGCACGACATCCTTTCTGGCATAGCGCACAACCTTTTCCTGCGTGGGTCGTTATCAGAAACTTGTCTGAAATTGCGTTTGAGCTAGAGAGAATTCACGAGTCGGATCTGAGAAGAGTCTCCGAGTTGTTCCAGTGTTTCTACTTAATTGAAGCTACCAGGGTTGACTGCATTAAATCTAGGACGTGTACAAAGAGGAAGATAATGTAATTTTAAGTAAAAAAAAAAAAACTCTTAACGATTCATGCAAAGTTAGAATGTCGCTTATGGAATTACTAGGTCGCTGATGCAATTACTAGGATTTCTGCTCGTTTTCGTAAAATTCTGAAGTTTCTGATATACTAATATATTTCGGATAGTAAAAAAAAAATCATTAAAAAGGCGTTATTACTTCAGTAATCTTTTGACAAATACATTAAATTTAACAGTTATCGTTACGTATCGATCACAGAGGAAATAAATTCAGGTTACTTACTAATTGTAAATAAAAAACATCTCCGTTTTGACATCGATTGTATTATGCGAGACGAAACTAGCAAGGTAAATCCTTGGTCCTGTTTCACTAACTCTGATTAACGCTAATTGATGGTTAACTCAATAATCACGATTGCCAACGTGAGAACTAAACACAGTCGAAGAAGAAGAGGAAACACGAACTGCTGTTGACATTTCTGTGAATTAATCGTCAATTAACTTAATCAGAGATTAGTGGAAGAAGCCCTTAGACACAGCAAGCTTCGGGCAAAATTTGCGATTTTATTTTCGATGCTACCACAGCGCGTTTTATTATTCGACCATTCGCACAGCTATTAATACCAAAAAGATAAAGCATGATAGTAGGAAGCGTTTTGAAAGCCTTAAAACGTTTCTCCCAGCAAACGAAAGCATCGCGTGTACGAGCTGTCATCAGTCGCCCTTTTTTACACGCCCGACTTTACTAGCTTTACTAACCATTTTCGATGATTAATGTCGGCCGCGACAGTCCACGCTATCATCTATTATTAGCCGCGAGATTTACGCGGATCGATCACAGCACACAGTGAATCCTATATAAGGTATCCGTCCCTTCCTCTCCTCCTCTTCGCCACAAATTCGATGACAAGATTGATTAATTTAAAATCGATTTTTCCATATTTAAAACTTTAAGTTAAAAGTTAAGTTTGATTTTATATATAGAAGTAAAAGTGATAGGGCATTTTGTTCCTTTATGTATCTTTTTATAGTTTAATTTAATTTTTTATTCTTATCAAGCCAATGATATCATAAATAATAATTTATTCTAAGTTTTATATAAAACATACTTAAAATGAACAGTTTAAAAAATGGGAAAATTGTTAAAATAAAGAAATATTATGATATAACTATCTAAATATGATGATAAAGTGGTCCTCTCTCCTTTATTTTTACAAAATCTGGTTTCTTCTATTTAAACTTCCCATATTTATAGTCCAAATAGCCTTAACCTTCCGTGATCACATCTCCTGAGAATTTTATATTGGTCACATAAGGGGAAAATAACCCCAACATTTTAATTGATTGCCGTATTTACAGCTCTTGTTCTTTAAAATCACAAAAATTACTGAACATACTTTAATTATTGTAGACTATGGAAATACGGTTGCTTTTCAAAGTTTTAATTTTAACATATTTAAAAATAATCGCAAAGACTGACATCCAAAAAACAATATCTGCGGCATAAAAAAGGTATTTTGAATTTCAGATAAATGGCAGTTTAAGTCCCGTTTTAAAAAAAGATCTTAGAAATATAAAGCTTCTCATCTTCTTTGGGGGTTTCTCTGGACCTTCAGTGACCACGAAGGATTAAACAATTTTGATTGAGTATTAAAATATTATCAGCATATTCAGAAGTTTCTTTCATGAACATATTTTCCTAACAATACTCTTGCTTCTGTCCTCCTGAATGTTTATAACAAACAATTCTACTGCGCTTTCTAGATATCTTTATATAGGTACTTCTTAAAATCATTTTAAAATGATAAGAGCAAAGATTTTTAACGAAAAACAATACTCTGCAATGTTTTTCGTTAAAAATCCCGGGGCCCATTTTTGTGAAGATAGGAGGTCTAATATAGAAACATTGATAAAATTTACATTTAATTGTGTCTAAGCGAAAATATAATTATTCAAGCTTACTTACTTTCTCAAAATAGAAGGACAGCTCCTTAAAAATTAATTTAGAATATAAACACGTTATTTAGGATCTTTAAACGAATGTTAAACTTTCATATAATTAAAAAACACAAAAAATTTTAATATACACTGGAACCTCGTAATAATGAACCTCGAATGTGAAAAAAATAGCACGCAAAATCCCTTTCATACGCATTAGATGCATGTTAGTAGCGTGAGTGAGAAGAAGTTGAACTGCGATACCCAATAAGATCCTAAAATAATTGCGTAATTTCAGAATAAAGTGGGGATAATCTCGTTAGAACATTTAAAATCTCAAATTGCGCGCTATTAAGTTCTAGTGCACCTTGTAACAGATAAACATTAGGATCAAGAGCGACAAAATGTCGGCCAATTAGTCATTTTGTGGACAATTCTTAACAATATAACATGAATACACAATTTTTCAATTGTTTTCTATGAACAACACATTTTGTCTTATATATTTTTATCCTAATTAACAGCAAAAACGTACTAGTAGTGGCAGCAATTTCACAACTTCAATACCTATTATATACAAACAAATGATTAATTATAATAAAATTTTAAGTAACTCACATTAATAGGACCTGCATTACTTTTTTCTTTATAATTCTTGGATCAAAAATGTGAAAAAAACTTCTTAAATACTGATTCTTTATGAGACACAATTAATAAACAATTCAGAAAAGTCATCCTTTATTTAAAAATTCAAAAGTTGATTTTAATTTATTGAAGTTTGAGATTTAATTTTGATATGTACTTATTACAGAATGTTAAAATTAAAGTCGATATTTGGGGCATCCTATATAAAATAAGCGTTCTAAAAAGTTAAATTTTAATAACGGTCTTACTCGTTGGAATGTCCTTTAAATTGGATTTAAGATGTGCACTCGGCGATAGATTTATCTTCTTCGCGCGTGTCGACCCTAAGTGAGCAATTAATCTCAATTCTCTCTGATGATAATAATTGAATAAAATCTGTGGCCGGCTCTCGTCCTAATCATCATATCGACCTTCTATTCTGACCTCTACATTACGTTCGCTTTATATTAAAGAGTACAATTTCTACGAATCGCAATAATATATCAAAACATTTCTACTTTTAAGTTCATTTCTCTTCTAAAAAGAAAAGTTAAAGAAATAATTTTTTAATATATTTATAGGAGAAATTATGTATTATTATATAAATTAAAAATTATATTATTATAATATAACTTTGATTTTTTTTCACGAAAAACTTATTCTCGTATTATACCTTCACCAAAAAAAAAAACCTTGTTTTACGATATTAACGTTTTACGGTATTAACTTGGAAAATGTACTTTTTTACTGCGTCCTCGAGAAAAGTAGTAATCGATTTTTACATTTTTTTTGTCCACACATATTGCTATTTTACTTGAAATCGACAACGTTAAAACTATGAAGTAGTTTCTGGGAATCACAGAATAGATGACTAAATCACGACGTGACGCGGAGGAGAGGCCAATCAGAGCATAGCCGATGAAAATTGGAAACTATGTGTTGGAAGTTATGCCGCATCAATATTCTGAGAACAAAGTTTCGCGTTGTCGCATCTCGCGAACACGCAGCAACCAATTCTCGGCCGGGCACCGCTATTAATAATCTTTCGCACTTAGGTAATACTTATATGAAAATCACATCTGCGTGTTTCACGCACATTATTCTGTGGCACAGAGGCAAGCAATCGCTAATTACAACGAGCGTGCGATGAAAATATCGTAGATATAATCAGATTACTCCAAAAAAAATCGGAAGTCTTGGTAAATTAACTTTGAGGTATAAAATCCCACGTTTCTGTTACTTCAAACAGACTTTTTAACAATAATTAAATTTAGTTTCATACAATATAGGATAACTCCGGTATATACGCACCTATCAAAAACTTAATTTATTATTAAGTATTATTTACTGTGTATCCCAAACAGGGATATACAAGACAACAAACTAAAGAATACAAAAGCAAAGCACTTGTATTTTGCTACACAACATGCTTTACTATTCCATTACACGTATGTATCACTAAGTTTTTTACAATAATCATTTTATATAGATTATAATTTATGATGGCGTTATTTATTACAGTGACTTATTACAAATTGATTAAATTCACAATAATTTCATTAATATTAATATTAACGGTAAGAAGCTAAAATTATAATACAATAATAATAGAATAGCATAACAGAAAGAGAGTAATTGTGGAAAAATTATCCCCACTCCTATTTCTTCTGACTGCGGCGTAAATGCCGGAGTTACTTTATTCTTGTTTAAAAAAATATTATTTTGCTTCGTTTTAATATTCACATATAGAGTTGCTCTAAACTAAAACGTTATTAAAATATTATTATAAATAAAAATCATTCTTTGTGTGTAATAGATGTAAAATTCTTATAATTATAAACGTTTTATTATTCACTGTCGTTTTGAATAATTCATCATTTAAAATTATCAAAAAAAAAAAATACCAAATATATTTAAACTAAAATTAAAATATCATATAAATATTTATAAAGATTGCTTTATTATTTGTTATTTGCATTTCCTCCGTTTTTCTTCGTATCAGTGATTATACTAGTCATGAGGATCGTCCTGTTACTAGGCATTCATGAGGTAGAATCGCTTGAACGCGACGGATCGAACGATATTTCCATGGAAGATAACGCCGGCTCATTCAAATTTCAAATTTTCCAAATGACGTCGCCATCGGCGGCGCAATGCCAACTGGAATCACAATACTTCATCGTGGACAAAGCCACAGAACGAGCCGATACACCCGTTGTTGACGAAAGCAACGAACAGATAGCAGGTATATGTATATCATGAATATTCAGTGATACATACATTGCACCATCGAGGACACATCAACGAGACTAATATAGAGTCACGTTTTCGTGACTCTATATTACTATTACAAGTTACAGTAGTTTTCCATAAAAATTACTGACTAAACGATTTCTTCGTTTTCACGTACGTCTCAAATACATTTTATTTCTTTAATCATCACATTCACAAAAGAAATTCTTCAAAAATTAATTTCTTTCATTTCTCGTGAAAGAAAAATATGCTGATATTAAATTGTACAATACATGTACACATGAGGATTTAAAAGAGTAAAATAATATTGTAAAAATGCAAAAGAAATAGTATAAATATTTTATATATAGTAAAAAATGTATATACTCTTTGCACAAAACTCTCTTTGAACAAAACCAATTCTTATAAAACTGAAAAAATAGAGGAGACCGAGGCTAGTAGACTCATTTTTCAGTTTCGAATTTTTACAGACAAAATTAAGAGACTTACCGAAAAAATAAATTCTACACCAGTTACTACTATATATATTTGACTATCTAATAATATTTTAATAATAAGGGAAAACTGATAACTAACATGAAAAAAAAATAAATTTTTCTAATGCATTTTCCATCTAATTTAACTAGTTCTAGGGTAAGATAATTAATAGTATGGAGTAATTTGACTAACTCTATTAAAATAAAGATTAATGTATATTTTAAGATACATCTTTGACTACATATTAACAAAATTTTTATAAAAACATATTTTAAACACAAATATATTTATTATAAAATAAGAAATAACTTTGTACCTTGTTATTAGATAAATAACAATTTATCTAATCGTTCGAATTGCAGTTATAACAAACATAATAACGATAAGTTAACCTTTATGCATTTAGAATGTGTCTACACTCACAAAATTATCGTTTTAATTATTCTTAATGTTTTCACATTATTATTACTATTTATATTAAAAGTGATTTTGCAAAAGAAAGAAGGATGATGAACATATATGAACATATTTCTTATACAATTATATGTATATGTAGGTATATGTATATGTATATGTATATATATATGTATATGTATATGTATACATATACCTATATGAATATTTATACATGTTATGTATAAATGTTTACAACATAACATAACTAATAAACATAAATAATTTATTATATTATGTATATTTATACATATTCATATATATTCATGCATGAAAAACTTCTTATACATGTAATTTAACTATTATTGCGTAATTTTTATTATTGAAATGCATTAAAATTACAAAAATTATTGCATTATAGATGCATTTAAAAAAAGAATACTGTCTAAATTCTTTTGAGTGAAATCTCAAAGAGAGTGAAAATATAGTTATTTGTGAAACAGAATGAGATCGCCCTGGTAAAAAAAATTGATAGAGAACGATTGAAAGCGGTAGGATTACTATCAATTTATATCGTTTTTTATAAGTTTATATCATTTTCTATCAATGCCTCACTCGATTTTATAAGATTTGTACAAAATTCCTGTAAGATCTGATTCAAATTAGTGAATTTACGAAATAAATTTCATATTCAAAACGATAGGATTTTTTTATCGCTTTCTTTCAACATTTTCATCAGGATGTAGCAAATGACAGATTTCCTAACAAACTTTAACGATTAATATTTCGATTTGCAAGGCAGAACATGCTTTTTTTTGCTAAATTCATTCGTTTCGCAAAAAAACACGTCAAATGAGCTTAGTTATATCAAGATTGGAACTAAATTTATAACATTTACCACTAAGGTAAATCTTTTTAAAGGAATAAAATATTGTAATTCTTTTTCAAGAAATAAAACATTTTCATTCTTTTTCAAAACTGACTGTATTTTCACTCTTTTAGAGTAAGATTTCATTCCAAGAAGTTTGAGAATAGGTACTATCAGAGTAGTCACTAAATTAGTCATATAACCCCATGTTGTAGTTAGCCTATTAGCCCTATTAAAAAAAAAAATTAACAGTACATGACAGTTACTGATATTAAAAAAAAAAAAATTAACAGTCTAAGACAGCTACTTAACAGTATATCAACAAAGACAGATAAACAAAAAAAATCTAATAGACTTTATTAAGTAAGAACTATATTATCTAAATGGAAATCAAATATCTTATAGCGTTTTCTCTTGGGATACACTGTGTAACCTCGCACTACATCAGATGCGTGTAAGTACTGCATCAGTGCTGCGTTACAAAAGTGTACATACACATGGTATACATACACTGCTTCATGCTATCATGTTTAATTCTGCTGCCGGTTGACTTCCATTTTCAAATTTTTAATGTCACACTGGCTCTACACCGTCTCTTTGAGATCGTGTAGCAAAACCCCACTTCGTGCATAAAATTTGCACTACACTATAGGAAACACGTTACACTGTCTGAGTGTTGCACTGGTGCGATAGTGCAGCCAAGAGAAAACGCTATCAGATAATCATAACAATTGTAAAACAAAAACTTTAAGAATAAAAATATTTATTTATGTACACAATTTTTTAAAAATATAGCAACTTCTACGACAGATGCGTCCGTCTCGAGATATCACAGCAAACTGAGCGGCAGTCGCTACTGCGATTAGACACGTTTATGCATGTCTCACGCAATTTGTTTATATTGTTTATAACGTAGCCACAGTACATATAGTAGCGCAACTCTCTGTCGGCACCTTTGATATTAGTGTTGGCCAAAATGGAGTGCACACGCGAGAAATAAATAAGTTACCTAGCGTTGCCACAATTACCACCTAAACTTCTTTCTCTTTTCATCCTTTTTTTTATTCTGTCAAAATTCCTCGCAAAACTCACTAGATTTATTCGCATCGCAATCCAACGAATTCGTTGAAGTGGGTGTAAGTACTATTGTAGGAACATATGCGACGCAAATGAATCTAATATTGAAATAATTTAAACTTTATAAAAATTAATAAAAATAAATTGTAAATATATTGAAAAATAAAGAAAAAATATAGAAAAATTAGGAAGAATATTAAATTAATTTAAAAATGTATATATGTATAAAGAATATTACATAATTATATTAGGTGTTGGAATTAATTCGTAGCGTTTTTTAATGAAAGAATGTTATTTATTTCACATGAGCATTAAAAAATACATTAATGAAAGTACTTCCCATCACTTGTAAAACGCTACGAATTAATTCCAACACCTAATATATCTATGAAAATATTATGAGAAAGCTGATAGCGAAAAGAAATTTATATACATATATACATATATGTCCAAAAAATAAGTTTAAAATACAATAAATAAAAAGAAATCTTTCTTGCCCGATTTTCTATGTTACTTTTGTTCACTTTTTCACTTTATCACTTTTTCACAAAAATTAAACCAATCTCGATCTTGAGGTTTCTCGTACATTTCACCAAATACACGTAATGCCCTCTAAATTTCTACTCTGAACCATGTATACTTGAAAGACAAATGTTTAAATGGAACATTGAAACACTCATTTAAATAGAAAGTGTGTGTGAGAGAGAGAGAGAGAGAGAGAAAGAGAGAGCAATAAAAAAAAGACAACTTATTTATTTCACGCATATGCACTCCATTTTAGCCAACATAAAATTAGGAAAGTTGCACTACTATATATACTGTGACGTAATCTCGATTATTCTTACCCTTATATACTGTGACGTAGTCTCGATTATTCTTACCCCTATAGCAGTATTGCCGTTTTTGATGATTTTTCACTAATTTAGTGACTTTTAAGGTAAATTTTTGATAAATTTTTATGTCAGCATCTTCTACTCCTTTTATTGATCTTGTTTTCAATTCCTCATTGGATCTAAATATTGGACCATATTAACATAAACCAATCAAGAATCTCAAAATTGCGTTTTCTGACTAAACGCAGTTAATCTAGTTATATATGATTTGTATATAGTTTCATTTTAAATTTCACTACAGTCTAAAGTGTAATGTTTTGCCAATACCAAATTTTATAATTGGTCTATTATATTTATTTTTTAAAAAATATAGATGATAATGGTACGTGGAGAGAGATTATTACAATCTTATTAGGGCCAATTGTTCCACCTTTTGGCAAATTTTACGCATTAAGTAAGTAGCAAAATCGTTCGATCGCATTGACAGAGATAAATACGTAAAAAATTTACCGAAAGATGGAACAACCGGCTTTTATTGATGTGATTGTGTAGTACAGGAGTAAATATATTATATATTGTACATAAATTGCAAACGGTAGTATTTATTTATTGAAGAGCAAGCGTACTGTCAACAGGGATTGCAAAAATATATTCATCCTGTTTTATCTTTTTTTTTTGTCATTTCACGCATTTGATGACTTTTGGGATCTTTTAGTGAATTTTGAAACAAAGATTTAGTGAAATTATTTTTCGATCCGCAACAACACTGCCCTATAGTCTATACTGATCCTGGTCTCCCTTATGACTTCTACGCGACAATATTTTCCAACCTAGAATGTCCTTCCCGATTGTTTCCCTGTGATATTTACTTTTAGCTAAACAAGTACTGTCACTCTCGAAAAGCTATAAGCACGCTTGACATGACTACGTCAGCGTTCGCTATTTAATCGAAAATCTTTTCGTCCGGACAAAATTGGCAGAGTCGAGTTTCCGTGGATGCGGAAATTGCGGGAATCGCAATAAAGCTTCTTGCCGAAGTTCGTTCCGACTGTAACGTGTTTGGGACTATTGCAATTAGACGTCGGTAAATCCTAATTGCACCTGGAGTTCGCAAGTACGCTGTGAAGTTTAATGTATTGATCTAAAGTCTATCAGAATACAATGCCAATTAAATGTAAACTCTATCTCAGATACTAAAAATAATAAATTCAAAAAATAAGATATTAAACAGTAAAGCAAGATGTAATGGATTTGCAAGAAATAATAAAATTGTTTCTAATGATACTGGTTTAGAAAAGTGTGAGTTCTTTTCGAAAAGATATTATTTTTTATCTTTTCGAAAAGAATTCACACTTTTCGAGATAATGCTTAATAGCAAACTTTTGTTTCAAGAACACTATTCAGACTTAGAATTGGATGACACACTGCAACCATGGATATCTCGATCGCTCACAACTGTCACTGTGGAAAAAATAGTAGGTTCCGCTATAAAATGTTTCGTGATACGTATAAAAAAAAAATGTCATTGATAAATCACTCGAGATTTATAACCGTTGCAATAAACGCTTACGCGACGACGAATGCGAAAATTTCAAATCGCATCGCAAAATCCATTTTAAATCAAAACATACAAGACGTCATTCTGACTATATATTTTACGTTGGATAAAAGGTCAATATTTTTATAGAGCTATATAGAAACCGGAAGTCATAATTTATCTTCCTAGAAGAGTTTATAATCTTAAGATGAATCATAAGTTTGCGATTAAAGTTAAAATAAAATGAAATGTAGCGTGCTTAAATTATTCAGTTTAAACTCAAATAATTAAATTAGCCATTAAACTCTATCAAAATTGTTTTCCATCGATTGAAAAAAAAATTAATTGAAATATAGCCATTTTTACGATAATTAGGGTAATAAATATGGATGAGGTCCCAGGGACCTCAGTGTGTAATTAAGGGTGCAAAAAACAAGTATGTACAGTTAGGGTTAAAAACTACATGATACTGCAACGCTACTCCGTTATATACTCGTAACAATTTTCCATGTACGAATTTTCCATACGAATTTCTTCGTTGCCAAAATCGCACTATATTATATATATATAACAAATCTTCATTTTTAAATTATAATAGCGCAAAAAAATTATGAACACACATAAGAAAGGGAAAAAATGCAGTTTATTGTACTGTAAAAAACTTAAGAATATTTTTCATAATTTTTAAGTTATAAGCCTTTAAGTAAAAAGTGGTGCGATTTCGATAATCTTACTCTATGCATGATCCAGCAAGCTCTTTTTGTTTTCCAGACTAGGCTTTTCGGAAATGAAACTTTTTGACAAACGAATACTCGACATTGCTCCATCATAAAACTCTATCGTATAGCAAAATTCCAATAATTCCCGTGATAATAATCGCGAATAAGAATAACTTCACGTGGAATGTTGCAATTTCAAACACCGTTCTGTTTCCCGCGGTCGAAGTATTTCGATGTAATTGAAAATTTCATGCTATTAACTCTCCAACGATAATTGGTCGCGTACGCGTTTGTTGCGAGATTGGTTTCCAGTACAAGCGCAGATTCGAACACGTGAACTGATTTCACGTTTATTTCTATATTTCTTCATATATTTATCGTAATTAATTTATTTCGTTAGCGACGGCAATATATTGTATCATATTCATATTTGCGTTTTAACTGCATTCTTTCTATTTTCCTTCCTAGTATAAATAAATATTATAATTATTTATATTCGTACTCTTATCCTATTGTTTTATTTTAAATATTTCTTTCAGTATGTTTCTTTTTGTTTCTACTATTATAAATTATACAGGGTGTCCCAAAATAATCGCCAAATATTTCATGGGCAGGTAGAGCGGATTAAATTAAGTCGAAAAATTCTTTACAATTTTCATTCCATTTTGCAATAATTAACGAGATATTAATTATTAAAAATTGCCGAAAATTGGTCTTCAATAATTTTTCACTCAAATAGTATTAAGTTTACAAAAAAAGATAAGCAAAAATTATTTATCTTTTCTTATAAAACTCTAAGAATGTTTTCAAAATTTTTTTAGAATTTTTTAATACCGTATTTTCTCATGGTAAAAATAAAAAATACAATAGGTACTAAAAAATTGATAAAAAATTCTGAAAAAATTCTTAGAGTTTTATGAGAAAAAAATAAATAATTTTTGTCTCTTACGATTTTTCTGCAAAATTATTGAAGACCAATTTTCGACAATTTTTAGTAATTAATGTCTTATTAACTATTGTGAAAATTGCAAAATGGTAGAGGACTTTTCGATTCAGTTTAGTCCCTTCTATCTGCCCATGAAATATTTGACGATTATTTTGGGACACCATGTGTATCTAACTTTATATACATATCTTTTCCTTCATTTTACATAAAAGTTTTTAATAGTTATATTGTTTTATACATTTATAAATTGGTAAATATATACTGTGTATTTCTTTTCGTTAAAAACTCAAATCGGAGTAATGATCTTACATTTTAAATTTAAGAAAGAGATTACATTCATTTAGAGAAAAGATAGTAGCGTTATATTTCAAGCAGAGAAAGAGAGAACGCCATATCGATTTATTGCAACGACAGACGATTTTGAAAAAAATCGCAAAAAAGTAAGAACGGATGAACTTTGCACTTTGCAAGTAAGAAATGTGAAACGAACGTCAATTCGATTGGATCTTGATTGCTACGATATATTCGCTCGCTTGCTGTAAGAAGAAATGTGATAGTTCGTTGCACTAGGTCAAATATTTTTGTCGTATCCATGGACTCCCAGCGTATATACTCCAGAAGATAATCGTCTCGATAACTGTAGATCTGTTCTCTTAGATAGTTAAAGAAAAAAAATCTACATTTTTATTTTGATTTAGTTCGTTTATGTAGTCCGAATAAATTTACATGTCAAATCTGAAGATGCAAAAGTAACATATCTCGTATACATTCAAATGTATATGCATATATTTTATAGCAAATGCGTAACGACCAATAAAATAGTGAAGTAAAAATAAATCGCCATTGATCGCGCAAGTGTAACAGTTATTAGAGCGTAAGTCAACATCCTATGTCTCGGATGCGATAAAAACTATTTCCTGTATATTACAATAGCTATAAATTTTTACATACTTTTACAAGTATATTTAAAATTAAACAAATTATCAAGTTAATTCTATGGAATTATATATACAATTTAACTTATCAATCCAAATTATTAAAATTCAAGTAGGTAATAAAAACTAAAAAGATTTTAAAAATAATTTCATTGTTTTATTGTTATTTAAATATTATTTTACTGAAAAATATATTATGCTCTACTATATTTAAAAAATCAAAGTTTTTTAATTACTCAAATTCCTAAACAGAAAAATTTATTTGAAATAAATTATAAAAGCACCGTCAGTATATTATTTCTGAACATCACATATCCGAGTTGTGCAGATATTATGAGGTAAGAGAATCGAAAGAGAGAAACGATAAAATGATACATATCCGTATATACGTCGTAAAGATATTTCCTTTACCACCGATGGAGAAACAGTATTTCTCCAGGGAAGCGAAATTGGATCCGACGTTAACCTCAATGGAAGACTCTCCGAGCTTCTTTGAGGTGATGACAGGGTTGAAGATAATGCAGAGGAACTTGCAGTTATTCAGATGCTCGCATACAAGCCCGAGATATATAATCTCATTACAGACAAGATGCTTCGAGATGTTCCCTCGAGATTCTTCAAAGAATCGGAACCAATGAGAGAGAGAAGCTGTATTATTCATTACGTAAGAGCTAGTATCCCCTACATAATTGCTCAAGACACAATTGTGGAATTATTATGGTGAAAGTAGTGCAAGTCCGTAATTTGCTTTCAAGAAGACTTTGAATATAAAGTTGTACTTTAAGAATCTTACAACTATGAATTCATTTCGTTCTTGTTTTCAATTACTATCTATTTAAATTTAAAATAAACGGTTAGGTTAATAATAACAATATATGTACAATATGTATCTTATGTAAAATATATTAAATCAAAAGAAAAATGTGATTTAATATATTATTTTGACATATATATATATAGTTTCAAATTAAAAATATATATACAGGGCGAGACTTCTGTCAAGTGCTTTTTGTAGATAGAACGGACTAAACTGAGTTGAAAAGTCCATTTTGCAATTTTTGCAACAGTTAACGAGATATTAATTACTAAAAATTGCTCAATATTGGTCTCCAATAATTTTTTTCTCAAATACTATCAACTTTACAGAAAAACTGCAAGAGACAAAAATTGTTTATAATTATAATAACTTTGGCTATTGGCAATTAATGCTGTACTATGTGCGCGATAAATTTTTCAAGTTATTAAATTGTATCTTACATATTTAATTATTAATTTGTATATATGTTTCGGCTAATTTTTAATTATTCTCGGTACATACAGATGAATCCATGTAATTAGATGAGCGATGAGTATAAGACGTATAAGGACTACGGTATCCACATGTTTTTCATTACTTTAGTATGTACAATATTTTCATGAGGTGGCCAATCACCATTTCTTAGAATTCTTGAATAAGACATATGAACCGATTTTAAAGACTTTAATTTGCGCATCTATAAACAATGTTTTTTTATACATGACACTTAACAACGACTTTCGGAAAGACCTTAACGTTTCTTAGTTTAAATGTGACGAGACAGCAGTTTACTTTGATAAAATGCGAACAAGAATTTTATTGCGAAACTATTTTTATATTAATTGACTGTTGATTCGTTTTATATCAATGACATTTATCGGCAGTGATTTGATGGAGGTGAGGTTATACCATTATTGTATTATTAATGTATTATTAACGATGATAATTAGAATTTATTTTTTAACTTTGTGAATTACTTGAAAGCGCTTAATCACGGTTACACCATCCAACTGGTTGCGTTTTCATTCTAAGAAATGGTGATTAACCATTTCACATAAAAACATTGCGGATACTAAATTCATGAAAAACATGTGGATACCGTAACCTTATACGTCTTACGCTCAGCGCTCATTTAATTACATGATTCATCTGTATGTATTGAGGATGGCTAAAAAGTTAACCGAACCATGTATATAAATTAATAATTAAATATGTAAGATACAATTTAATAATTTGAAAATTTATCGCGCACATAGTGCTCAATTACTGTTTAAAAATTGTTTATTTTCTTCTCATAAAACTACAAGAATTTTTAGTGCTGCATTTTCTTATTTTTACGACCATGAAAAAATACGATATTAAAAAATTCTGAAAAAATTCTGAAAAAATTCTCAAAACTTTATGAGAAAAAAATAAGCAATTTTTATCTCTTGCTATTTTTCTGTAAAGTTAATAATATTTGAATAAAAAATTATTGAAGACCAATATTCGGCAATTTTTAGTAATTAATATTTCAATTAACCATTACAAAATTTGCAAAATGGTAGAGGACTTTTTAACTCAATTTAATCCGCTGTATCTACAAAAAGCGCTTGGCAGAAGTTTCGCCAGACACCTTGTATATAATTTCAAATAAAAAAATATATAGTTTCAAATATTTAATATCTCAGTACAAATATTTTTTAAAACAATTTATAACACTGTTAAAATTGAAAATACCAGTATATATGTTTTGAACATAAAGTATCAAAACTATGATATTGCTTTCATTGTTGTTCTTTCCTCTCTAAGCTTGTATACTTTCGAAAAGAATCCTGCAGCTTAGATGATTGAGAAGAAAAACTTGAAAGTATTTCTACAAACGATCTTGTTCGATTTCAGTTGTTCCGAAATAAAAAGCACAATAATAGTAAAAAGTACATCATGGTTTATCAATACTCATTTTTATCAAATCGAAATATTCGCTTATATCTATTTTATATTTTCTGATGCTTTCAGAAAATCAATTGAAACCGAGATTGAAAGTCTGATCAAATTTTGCGTTGTGTAATGATTCTTTCATATAACATATCGTATATAATTTATATCGTAGATTAAAAAAAATCGTCATTAAAAAAATGCAAAAAAATTGAATATTCTACATATTTGGTTGCTTTCCAGCAAGGATACAATCAGATACAGTGTAACACAGTGAATCATTACATCTTTGTTATTTGCCTACGTTAAACAAGAATGAAACGATTCACTGTGTTATACTTGCTGGAAAGCACTCATATTCGATATTACGGAATGTCATCGGCACCCACCACCATTGTACTAAATATCTAATTAATCCTCTAATGCGCTTTATGAACTTCGTACATTGTAACATCAAAGTGAATAACCTGTGGGCGAATTGTAATTGTCTTATAAAAAAAACTTAATCGATCCCTCTCAGTCTAGTAATTCTAATATTATACCTCAATGAATATAACCTCGGATAATATATTTTATACCTCAAAGACAAACTCTGAAATTGATATCCTGTTTAAGTTCGTTTAAAATAAATTAAGGAAAAATTATTATTTCAATTCCCCTCTCTAAGCTTTAATTTATTAAAATTACTAAAATTTTCATCCTGAAATAAAACTGTCACCGTTCAACTTCACATTCTCACAAGATTAAATCATTACTTCAGAAGTCTAATTCAGTCAAAGTCTTTCAAAAATAAACAAAAAATAAGTCCGACTCCAAAGAAAAATGGACAATCGGATAAAATCATTGATTTATTTTACAATACTGTTTAGAGAAATTACTGCATAAATCTTTGAATCATGAAGGAACGGCGACAATTTCGGAGCAGTGTCTGACATTGTGGACTATTTCCCCATAGGTACATAAAGCAACTCAATCTTCGATTTTTCCGCACCGCCTGACGACAATCCGCGAAGCGCCAGTCAATTCGTCGTCGTCATCGTCGTCGTCGTTGTCGTCGTCGTCGTCGTTGTCGTCTACGGGACACAGGTGCGCGCAATGAACCCGAAATTACGGTACGGCGACGACAGCTATCGTTTCGTCGTATTCTTCTCTGCCCCTCGTATTGGATTCCGTCTCACGGCTGGTGGAATTCGCTAACTTTAACGAGGCAACTTGGAAAGTGCTACGAGCGCAAAGCGGGGCTGCTGTCCCTCTCCTTCTCTATTGGATTTCAGTTATCGAGCGTTTCGTGCGGCTTCCTCTATACCTGGTTTTTACGAGTAAAACGTAACCTCAGATCGTGCGTTCGAAATACTCTCTCCCAGGACACGTATTGCCAGCTATAAAGTTCGTTCTTCCCTCTCCTCTCCGCCATGTAGGAATTCAATTCCTCAATTGAAAGCGGATTTTTTATCATTCGCCCACTAGATCGTTTATCTGGAATGCGACGCAATTGAAAAAATTCGCCAGCCATCTGCATTCATCGCGTAAATCCATATCTGAACAGCGCATATCTTGCAGGCGTCAATTTAAAAAAACTATGTTCGGAAGAAGTCAATAAAATATTCACAAGGCGTTTGCCTTACAATCGTGAAATAATTTCATTGTAAGGATATAAAGTAGAGAGGCAAAGGTATTATTTTTTTGCATGCTTTTTATTGAAGTGAAACAAAGCGAAGTAAAATGCTTTTATCGAATAACGCTTTTGCGGACGCAAAGTGTTATTATTAATTAGAGAGAGCCTAAGGAAGACCATCCAAAGTCATCAGGGTGTCTCCTTTTTATTATGTTGGCCTACTCTCGACTCCTGAAGGAAATTAATCGACGAGACGAAGGAGTTCGAGAAAGTCGACTTTTAACGACTATCTTCGTTAATGATCCCCGCGAAGAGTGCCCTTTAAAGTGAACTTTAATCCGTTTATATAACCATCACGTCGCGTCGCACCGGACGTCGTGTCTTATGAACCGAAAGACAAGATGAAGATGACTCTTGGGCGCCACTTATCTCCGTAAG
The DNA here is from genome assembly GCF_000204515.1 of Acromyrmex echinatior. Next base: position 483,090 of record NW_011627245.1, on the reverse strand, counting down.
AAAAAACTTCCATGTTCGTTATCGGCACGGGGAATCAAATTTAAATTATATCTTGTCTCGCGCGTGCATCTCCCTTTACGTGCTTCTCTGTTAAACCTGAGAATTGCAAAAAGTGCACCACGCCATTTTTAAAACTTCTCTCTCTCTCTCTCTCTCTCTCTCTCTCTCTCTCTCTCTCTTCCTCTCGTCATTTTCAGAAAGATCGTTTATGCGCAAAAATATTTTTCTTCCAAATAAAAACGCTGACTACATATATCGAAATCCGATATGTGTATGAAAGGTAACGTAAGTACATACCTCTATTTTTCCAGTTTTCATCTTCTGAAGATATTTTAACGTATTTCCGCAAAGATGGAGAATTTCATTTTCAAATTGACATGAGTAGCGACCAAATATCGTTACTTTCAAATGCTTTTCTTTCATAAGAAAAAAAAATGATATAATCGAGCTCTAACATCGAGCTCAAATAATATTTAATTTATTAAGCGCTAATATTTATTCAATATCTTCAAACATTACGCAGTATTATAGCTAGGAATTATTACGTATGTATAATCGTATGCTAATAATGCAGATCTGCTATTCAATGATACATAGTCCTCGTCAGGAACGCATTAATGCACATAGATAATAACTAGCTAGCATTAAACTATCACTTCGAATCGATTAGCATACAAATTTACAAATTTGCTCAATATTTACGGAACAAATGAAACACATGCGCGATAAAGAGAAAGGAAATATTATAAATTATAAACAAGTGTAAAGCAAGTGCAAATAATTGAATGCAAAACATACACGGGCTGACACAAAACCAATAGTATAAATTTACAAAAAAAATAATGATTTTGCTATTTATCTAGATTTCTAAATATATAAATCATTTTATTGGATTAACAAAATAATTATGTAATAGGAGTTCAAGCATAATGAGTAATGATGTAAACAATTTGACATTCTGTCAAATCAATTTGAATGTTCTACAATTACTTTCATAGTTCAACAAAATTGTTTTCAAATCTATTTCTAGTTTAATTCTTATCTCAGCAAAATCGTTTTTTCTGTATGTACTAAGAAAATTTAAGCTTCCCCGAATGTTTTTAAGCTGTTATCAAAATTCATCGTTTCGCTCTAGTAAGAATGGAGTTGAATTTTATTTTTTTATCATTCGAATAATTCTTTTACGTGTACCAAATCGTTTTAACGAACTTCTGACCAGCACTAATTGGAACGCGTTTAAACTTGCATGCGAATTCGATTCGAACTGTACGTGGCAATGGCGAACTTGGATACATCCGTCGGATACTCTGAGAAACTTTATACGTATATAAAGTAAAATGCAACAACTTTAGTGACATAGCATATCTTAATCGGTGAAACTTTTATCTCGAATACGAAATAACGGCCAATTCTTCGCGTATTTTTCTTTTTTACTAACTTTGACATAAACCGCCTCATAAACGGCGACTCGACGACGATGTGCAGTTTGATCGCCGATCGAAAGCGTTGTTGTCGGTGTTTTTCTTTCCTTTTTCCCGAACCATGTACGACCGCTATCGCAAGTGAATTCTCAAACAAACGTCGAGTGTCGATACGAAATGGCGAACACGGTTCGTCGTATTTCGGCGATTAATCATCCAAGTGCGAGTAGACACGGCGGTATCCCGTTGTGTCCGCAAAAGATCGAAATTGTTCAACCCGCGGTCGATGTAGCGTCCAAACAGAATGGACTGTTGTTGGACATTTTGGTTAACACATTAATATCGAAATAATATGGCACAAAGCATATCAGAAAAGTTGAAGTGACTCGACCCTCCGGTCGACATTCAGCAAAGCTCTACATAACATTATTCATTTTCTCTTAAATATTCTATTAGAGTTCATTAATTAAAAATGTACATATTACATAATTATTACACAATTATATATTATAATTCTGTAATCAGTTATCGTAATTTATTAAAATTTATCGCGGAATTAATTAGACAAAACAGATGTAGTTAATTAAAAATTTAATATCTGTCTAAAAAATATATCAAGGTACATGTCGTATATTCTGAAATAAAAATGTAACAGTTCGCCAGTTGATACATGAAATGTAAACCGTCTTAATCCTATATATTCCGAAATCCTATACATTCCATTATTCGTTACTGGCTACGTTTACACCGTGCATTTAGGTTGCAAGCTGTACAATAGGTGTCCTTGTTTATCCTGTAGGTTGAACAAAGACACCTGTCGTATAGGTGGACTAAGCACACGGTGTAAACGTCATTGACCTATTGAGCTCTCAAAAGGGCTCTGCAGTAATATTGATCACCGTATTTTGATACAAAGTGACCGTAAACCAGCAGTGTAAATCAACGATAATCGAGATAACACTTCCGATAGATTTGGAACAGGGACGATAGATAGAATGCAGAGGTCGTGGTAAAATGTTTGGGGGCAAAAAGCGGATGACACGATGGAGATCGCGTGACCGCCGAGCAATGTCGACATAAATTATTTATGAATTACAGTGCCTGGTCATCGGTGCGAGAATGTAGGCGAGTGAGATCTGAGAGACCGTGCATAAATATATATATGCACAAAGCACACTCACATACATCACGCGTGCGCATATGTATGTATGTATGTATGTATGTGAATGTGCTTTGTACATGTATATTAGTATTTGTACAGTGTGACTTGTAGAAGCTGCTATTCTTAAAGATAATGTTCGTCATCGCGATGATACTCGACAAGAAAAGAATGGAAGGAAAAGGACGGAGTGAGGAAGAACTTTTCTCAGAGATGTTAGATAGAGAATCTGTGAAATGACCACATAGTTTCTCCATAAGTTAATCCCTAAGCTAACTTTGCTATCTTTTATCAATCGCCATGAGCCACAGATTTTCTACATCAGTAATAAATAGCCTTTCGAATGTTTAATATATGTTTTTTCTTTTCAATAACTATTTTTTACAAACTTTTAAATATGCCATTACTGTGAAAACTGCCATGAAATAGCGTTACATTAAAATCTTGTTTTTTAGAAATATTATCACAATAAGCTACTTAACGTACGTATTCCATAATTTAATATTTGTTTGGTTTCTACTTACATTTTTCAGAAAATGATAATTAAAATCCATACTTCTCTTCTCTCTCATAATTCTCAAATAATAATAAATCGGAAAACAATAATATACAATATATTGTTAATAATAGTGATTTTAATTAGGATATAAAAAACACCAGATAATTTACGTAAAAAAAAAATCAGGTGACTATTGCCGACTTAATATTCAAATCAATTCAGAACTGACGCCTCAGCTACTTTTTAATTAAAAATTAAAAGAAAGAAAATAAGAGTATAGTTGAAAATAAGGAATGTGTGTTATTCAATCATACTTATAATTAGAGTTTTAATATTAAAAGTAGACCTATGTCGCTGACAAAATCTAATTGTAATTCAAATAATAGCTTATGACTGAAACACATATACGCGACTTTTTACTACAATACAATACAATAATAAAAAGCGCAATTTCATAAATACTAATAATTCTAAGAAGCGTTCACAGAAAAGATAGTTTATAGTAACGCGATGCAATTTATCGCAAATAGTGCGTGTTGCAAATTTCATCGAATACAGACACGAAATCGCACTTATACTGTTAGAAGGCGTAGAGTTAACACGATTACAGCATAGCAATAATGTTACTTAGAAATATATTATAAAAATACTCATTGTTGACCGCGATAGAGAGATAAAGTATCTTTACGAACTCAACTGTGCACGCAATTTTTTCACGCACGGAGGAACACGTCGCGATTGTCTCGAAAGAAACGACCGTGTAACTTTTACTTCGTAATTAAATTAAAAGCCACAGCTTAAAAAGATGACAATCTCTCTAAAGCACATTACGTGCTATACATATAATTTATACTTTTCCGGTCATTATTTAATGCGGAATTTTTCCGTATCGTTACATTCAGTATAATAACGACATTATTCCTTCACAAATGTTTTCGCCACAAAAAATTTATCGATCATCTTTTAAGTCGTCGCAAAAAAAAAAGAATTTAAAACGGTTTATGCGATATACTAAAAAATTGTACCTAGAGACAATGTTCTAAAACTCTCTGGACCAAGCAGCGGATGCTGGCATGTTGTTTTGTTCGTGCTTTAATCTCTAGATTTGTACTTCGGAATCCGTGCAGCAAAACTGTAAAGTTCTCGTGAAATGTAAACGCAACGATGAGAAAAGAAATATATATTCCGCTCGTTGCGCGCGATACAATGGCGTATTTTGTCAAGCTACGCTTCGATGCGCGTTTCAATTTGTTACAACAACAAAGAACGTCTGTTTCACACGTCGCGTACTAATTATAACTTAAATTAGAGAGGTTCCTTGATAAGAAATGCAAGAATGCGTGCGAAGCATCGCTATAATATTCCTGCCGTTTTTATGAAATCATGAAAATGTAAAATGAATCATCAAGTACAAATCGGAGCGAGGATCAAGTAATTATGTGATAATTAAAATTCTGACATAATAACAGTAATTATTCTTTCATATCTAATATAAATTTTAAAAGATTTTCTCAGGTTATTTTAACGTTAAATCCAAAAAGCTTTCATCGTGTATTTTTAAAGATAATATTATTAATATAGAGACTAACATTCTGTAAGTCTAGTGCAGAAAAATCGATTATACATTATTTACAGCATTGGTAAAGAAAAAAAGCAGTTGGCGAATTTACTCAGATCCGAAGACGAATTAACTACTCGTTATCAGCAGTTGGCATTGCCGGCTATTTTTCGTTCGACGATATATATACGGGGTGATTTCTATCGGAACGAAATCGAACTATTACGCGCAGGCAGAACGGGGAATTGGAACGAGCAGATTCGTTCGAATGGACCGACCGTACTACAATCGGGCCTGGATTTTCTCCAAGACGAGGACTTTCGTCGGTTGGATAAAAGAAGAGGGAAAAAAAAAACGAAAAATGGGAGAAAAGTTTCCCGTCCCGGTGAAAACCGTTGGACAGGTATTAAGAAAGCACTCGTCGCGACTGTACGAACTTTGCCGTGCCATTTCGAAGATTGGATTCTTATTGAGGATTTCATCGTATCAATCGTCGTTTCCTGGCGACGAGACGAGTTCCTTTCGCGATCCGAGATATGCTCGGCGATCCGATATGAGCGTAACAGGGAAAAGATTATATGGAAAACGGGCACCTAAATCCTAGATGCTTGACTGCTTGCAATATTCAATATTCGATGCAAGACAACTCAATGGACTTTCGAAGAAAACTAAAATTTTGCCAAATGTTTCATTCATAATTATGAATTTTACTGTTACGTAAACTTTTACTGGTATATTCACTTCTTTCTTAAACTTTAGACACAAATGTGTTTTTCCTTATAAGTACTTTAAACAATTTTAAAAGCGTTCATATAACGTTTAATTGCAATTTATTTCAATTAAAAACAATATTTGATACATTTCTCAAATTTATATAAGAAAATCTTGGTAAAAATAATATGAAAAAGTTGTACTCACTTTAAGAAGAAAGCAAAACGTTCACGTGTTTTGGATGTAATCTTCTTTTTCTATCTGAAATAAAAAAGAAACACAAAATTAATAAAATTCAAATCATGAAAAAGATATAAACACGTAAATATAAAGCAACTTTGTTTATGATATTATACAAAAATAGTACAAAAAAAAAACTTAAAATCGTATACTTCAATTAATTATATATATTCAATTAATTATATTTTACATCTATCAATAAATAACCTAAATTTATCGTTGAGTATCGATAAGTTCCATGATATAGAATTAATAGTTTTCAAGAATCACAAAAAATTATTTTCACTACTTCGTTAATTGTTTATCTTATTTTATCAAGATATTTTTATCTCTTCTTAAATTATTACTCTCTATAAATCTGAATCAGTGGATAATCTACTGAAATGACATATTGTACTTAGTATTGAATTATCAGCATATCATATTAGCATATTTGGCACTGGATAATCAATGAAATTCAACTATAAAAAAAAGAAGTTTGAGCATTATACAGTTAAATATATAGTTAAGATATTTGCACGTTCTAGTACATTGTAATTCGAATCTTACAATACTATATATGTTGAATGCGTGCGGCTACACTTAGGTATACACTGAAGCAAGGTTAAAGATACCACATTTCATTAATTAATTAACAATGGCATATTTGGCACTGAATAAATAATTATCTACTGATTCAGATTTAGAGAGTACATTTGTTAAAACATAATATACAGAGTGTTTGGAAAAGAATGATAAATTTTTCGCATAAGGATAGAATGGATTAAATTGAGAAGAAAGGTCTTCTACCATTTTGCAATTTTTGCAAGAGTTAGAAAAAATTCGTAAAGTGAGAAGAAAATAAACAATTTTTGTCTCTTGCAATTTTTCTGTAAAGTCATAGTATTTGAGTAAAAAATTATTGAAAACCAATTTTCGACAATTTTTGCAATTAATATCTTATTAACTATTGCGAAAATTGCAAAATGATAGAAGATCTTTCTTTTCAGTTTAGTCCATTCTGCCCTTAAAAAGATTTATCATTATTTTCCAAACACCCTGTATATTAAATATTTGTAATCGATATCTTAAAAATTGAAATACGAAAAAATGACAATTTTTTTCTGCTAATGAGAAGGAATAAATAATGTTCACTTTATTTTTCAATTTATTACTCGATTGTTAGATTGTATTATTATCTGATCGAGAGACATTCTTTTCTTTTACACTGTTTCATCATTGATTCTTGCAATTAGAATGCGAAATCGTTAGAATAATATAATACAACGGGCAATGTCCGAAGGACGAGGTGATCCCACTAACGGAAAAAATTGCGAATAAATAGCAGTTATAAATGCGCGCTATCGTCGTATTATTATGCCACTTTTGCATGGCATGACTAGCACGAAATAACGCTATGTAATACAGCAGCAAAATAGCTTTTGTGTGTGTGTGTGTGTGTGTGTGTGTATGGGGGGGGGGAGGAAAAGATTTTAATAAAGTACACCGAGTTTAAGATTCGCGATATAAAATGGCTTGGAATGACGAACTGAAACGTGATGTTAAAATGATGAGAGAGAATTCATGGAAATTGTACATTCCGCAAAATGAATTTCATAAAAAGAAAAAAAATTCAACTAAATCGCACATTCAGAAATACACGGAAGTTTTTAAATTTTTTTTTCAGATATATAACAAATTTTTTTGTAATTTAAATTGAAATTATAATTCCTATTTCTCAGCGTTTTTGAATTAATCTAAATAATAACGCAAGCAATATGATAATAACTGAAGATTAAAGTGCAACGAGATTAAAGTGCACGCAAAAAGAAACCATAAAAATCGTAATGACAATACAGGCGTATTATTTTTTTTCCTCGGTGCCGCCTACACGATGACCTTTATTTTTAACTGGAAAAGGTAAACACACGGTAAATCCCCGGAGTACGAGGAATACGAGTTGCACAGATCCATTCATAGAGTCAACAAAATTTATTTGCTAAACAAATGGCCTTTACCTTCTATTTTTGATAGATTGTATGAAACTTCCCACGTATCTCCAATAAATTTATAAAGTTGAAAAAATACGAATATTCGAGCTTTGACGTGAGCTGAATATATAAGTTCTTAACAGCTGATATTAAAATTTTTCATGATATACCGGCAGATTTCCTATCACTCTTTTTTTTTATGAAAAAAGAAGACACGCACACAATGTGAAAAAAAAACTTGAAGTCTCTCTCTCTCTCTCTCTCTCTCTCTCTCTCTCTCTCTCTCTCTCTCTCTCTCTCTCTCTCTCAGCGCTACTTTCTTCATGAAAATGCGAAATTCTAAATCTCAAATATTTAATTAAAAACTTTACAGAGATTTAAATTTATTTCTGCATATTTAATATCGCAAGATTCGGCGGATTTGAAAGATAAGTAATTGAAATATGAAGTTCAATTTTGGGGCTTTAAAAAGGACTTTAAAAAGGACTTTAAAAAGGAGCTATCCCGTTTCTCGAGTACATACACCCAAAACCTGGACTAATGCGATTCTCTTGCGAAACATGAACGCATCCTATTGGACGGTGTGATCGCGTCTCGTGTTACAGGCAGATTCAATTAAATGTCGGGCATCACAGACAACCAATGCGAGAGTATCGAGTCAGAACCGACTCGATTTTCGGCGACGGTACATTACCGAACAAAAGTCCGAGTTACGTTCAATTCAAAGCATTTCCCGAAAATCCTGTGTTTTCAAAAGAGCGAGAAATAGAACGCCATATTGAATCCTCCAAGCTTAACGTATTGCAACTTCGAACGCAAATTTATGAGGATTTAAGAACAGAAAAAAAAAGAATCAATTATAGATTTTTCCTCAACAAAAGACTTATCAATTATTTAATAATTGCATTCAAATTCTTAATGATTATAGAAAATGAAATAATTAAAGATTTGAAAATTCAAATAGGAAGATAATAATGACAGTTTTTAGATCAACTTCTGACTCACAATACACATACACATATATTGTGTATATATATATATATCATTTTTTAACCAGTTAAATTCGCCTTTTACTTTTGATATGGTTTTTTTTATTTTTCCGATCAGCGATTTACGAGTTCACTATTTCGATTTGGCGATATTGTGTGAACAGGAAAAGAGAAGGTGAATGAGTAAACGAATATATCTTTTTATTGCGACTCTGTTTTAATGGACGAATCGACGGTGGAACAGTACGTGATAAACAAACGGATCTTGAACAGGAAATTCGATTCGAGAAGTCGTACCGACACGTTTTATTCATGGTGCTCGAGTCTGAATGCTCGAGGAGATAGTCCCTTCGTTCACGACGTGTTTTATCGCGTAATCAAGCCAAAAGCGAAATCTACGGTCTTCGAGCTTTCTCTCCCTCCTTTCTCTCTTTCGGAGTAAAGAAAAAGGAGTAGAGACTATCTAAACGAGAGACGATCTCTGTTACACGTTTCAAAACTCCTAAACCTCATCCTTTGGGGTAATAATACGAGAAAAAACGCGAATTGCCTTTAAGAAATATTTCATATGTATACCACTGCGATCGGAAATATATCTAGCGTAAAGTATAAGAATTTCATGAAGAATCTCCATTTTCATTATATGAAAATGGAGATTAATTATCTATTAATCTATGGATTGATCGAGTTTCAGATGGATTCAATTTTTTACAAACAAAACCAAAGATACTTAATCAAAGATATTTAACAATACTATATATTCAGCATCGCAGTATTTAACGTGTAAGAATACTTACATTATGTTATATGTATAATCTTAACCAATATTAATATTTTGATCTTATACATTAAAAAATTGCTTAGCAATTTAATATTTATATACTTGCTATTTTTTATATACAATTCTTCATTATTTTAAAAAGTGTCTACTTTATTCGATTCGTCTTTGAAATACCATGTATAACAGGGATCGTCCTTGGGTACGACTTAACGAAATCGAGTTTTTATCCGCTTTATCCGTAGCTTCCGTCGTTCGCTCGATGGAACGTGAAAACCCGCGAGAGGCATCGGTTATACAGAAGAACGGCTTCCGCTGTGTCACGAAGATTGGACCAGTTCCAAGTCGCGAATCGATTGACCCCCAAAACCAATCGGAAACACAGGGTGTGCAAAATCTTTATACTCACGAAGATTTCTTAAGACTTCTCTGATCAATCCAAAGATAAACTTTTTTTTAATAAAACTATCGAGAAATCAATAATATTAAAAATACTCGAGTAAGATTAAAACGAGAGTACGGATAAATAGTTAATAAAATTAAATGTGAACTTTATTTAAATAGAATTATATTTTATATCATATTTAGTTACTAAAATATCAATCACTGCCAAGTAATTAATATTTGGGATTAATAGGTTATCGAAAAATAGTATAAATAGAATAAATCACACTGCAAACACCTAATAAAAATTAAATAAGCTTTATTTAAGTAGAATTATACTACTACTTTATGGCATTTGGTACTAAAATATTGATTAACGTCAAGCAATTAATATCTGAAATTAACAAATTCTCAAAAAATAATACCAAATCTCGAGTCAAGATTGAATCAAGAGATTGAATCATAATTTGATGTGTCACCCTGTACATTCTCCGTGAATAAAGAATGAAGAAGCGATAGAAGAGATAACTGCATCGCGAAGCAGCGATCTGTCAGATGGTAGCATTGGCTGACATTTACATACAGTTGAACAATCGTACGTCATCTCCGCGAGTTGTAAAGTAAAAGTTAGCTTCGTAACAACACGCGCATCGTGCACCAATGATTTTCGCTTATACAGGGTGTCTTGCAGCTAACAGAACGCGAATATGCAATCCTTGTACGAAAAGAACGACTATTACTAAAGTATCTAAAAGTTTAAATAGATACAGATCTAAAAATAATTTTGTTGGAATATCAAAATAATTATGTACAACGATCAAGTTGATTGCTCGGATGTCAAAACTTTTGACAATATTGTTCCTCATGCTTAAGTTTTCTACATAATTTTAACGGTCCAACAAAATTATTTTCAGATCTGTATCTACCTAAATTACAATACATACTTCAACAAAATTGTTCTTTCCGTGTGTATTTTTATAATATTTAAATTGAATTCGAATTAATGAAAATCGACATTTATTTATTCAAATTGTTCTATGTAAGAATGATTCTAAATTTACAAAAATAAAAAATATATATAACGATCTTTTGTCTCGCAAGCTTCTGTGATACGAAAAAAAACTGAACTTTCACCGATACACCTGTCTATATACAATACATTGTACTACTTTATTCATATGCAATAGAACAGATAAGTATCTGGTAGACTTCCATAATATACGATGCGATACTATTTGTAGCTATTTAATAGCGATTACGGACGAACTTAGCAACGCGAATTATCGTGTTACGTGCTGGCAAACCCGACTCGATGACAGACGGCACGAAATCATCCGAGTATATCGCGCACAGAATAATCGCACATTGTAAATAACGCCTTTTAAAAACACACTATATGGTGGCGAACGGAGCTATTTCGTGAACGCACGAATCGCGTGTGCGTTTACGATGTCTACAACAGAATCCAGATAACAAACTCCACTTAATATTAATCGCAAACACCGTGTTCGTAGTCGTAAAAGTGTTGTCTCATTAACACCAAGAATCGTTTTACATCTTTTAATAAGAATCACCTTTATCGATTTAAAAATCCATTAGAATACAAAATTGTATATAAAATTGTATAAAAACAATGTGCATTAATTCATTAATTCTCTCTAATTTAAACTTTTTTATTTAAACCATATAAGATTATAAAGATAATATTGTATATAAAAATACACAGAGATAATATATCAATTTAAAAAATATCAATATAAAACTTTTAATTATACCTGCATTACGTATTCTCGAAAATTAGACGTCCAATTCAATATATATAAAATATTTTTATATATTTCAATAAATTTGTGTGAATGTGTGTGTCGTGACTCTTCGATATCTTCGATATTATCAGCAATCAAAATGTAAAAAAACGTTCATATGTTGCATACGTAAAAAAACCTTTAACTACACCTTTCGAATTAATCGAACGGATTATTGCAAAATTATTGCACGACACATAAAGAATACAATTGTTTATTACATACCTATAAACTGGATGCGACAAATATGTATGTATAAAAAAGTATATTTGCGTATATAACACGCAGCTGACTGACCGTGACGAACGCATCGCATTGACGATACATATGTATGACGTCGCATCCAGTTTCCTTGGCAAACCAGTGCTCGCACAACGCGAAATTAAACTCGAATCGATTCTCTAACTCGTCCACCTCGGCACGTGTCAGCTTCACTCACGTTGAGCAATCCATGTTCGTGCCCGCCTTGCACAACACAGACGTGCGTATATCTTGTCCCGAGAATCTGAATTATCGAATCAACGCGATACGACGTACACATTACCAAGTAGAGTACAATACTTGGCACAAGCGCGCAGAGATACGATTAAATCAATTTAAATATTATACATTCATACATGGACGTTATTTCAAAAGTCTCGTCTCTTTAGAAGACACAAAAAATATTCAATAACAATAATATAAAAATATTACACAACGGTAATAGTAAAAAATATTTTTATTCTGTTATCCTGTTGAGTTTTACGAGACTATATCTACTAAATAAATAAATGAGACGTGCGATTGCAAAATTATTAAAGCTGTTTAAATAAACGGCTATGAGGAAAACAGGAAAAACTAAGTTATTTATGGACGAGTTTTTTTTAAAGATAAATATCGATTGTATTATATAAGATGAGAGACATTGAGATTATTCTGTTAAATTTCTGACAAAATATAAAACATGAAACAAACTTTACTTATCTATCTAGGTCTTTAATTGTTTTTACAAGTGCAAAATAAATTCAAAAGATTTCCTTTTTTCGTCCATTACAATTCCTAATTAATCACAAAAAATTTCATTTTAACAGATTACAGTAATGATAAATCCGTAATTAAAAAGTTAAGAGTAAGCTTTTTACTAACAGTAGAAAAATTTTTCTATTTGGCTAAACATTTATTTATTTATTTATTTTTTTTTGGAAAGATATATAGATGATATGGCACTTTTTCAAACTTGGATAGAAATATATTAGCAGGAAAACAGATTCGTGTGGAGTATTTGCATCAAAGTATTGATGCGTTTAACAAGTTTTGCAATGCTACACGCTTTGCGTCAATGACGAAAAATGTGTACGGTACAAAGTATTCTACGTTTAAATAATTCAAACTTCAACGACAAATGTTTGAACGAATATATAGAAACGTCGCAAACGTGTTTTTTATTATTTTTGTATTTAACGAGTTTTGCAATTGCGCGCGCCACGAATATTCGGTTTTTAACAGGTTTTAAACCCAAACACGCGTGTTCCCTTCCGAGAATTGCTATACGTGCATTTTCGGCCGCGAATCCTGTAAAAATGCGTTCCCGTAAAAATTAAAACAGTACCGACGTGGAGGAATTCGCAATACAATGACTCGTGAAAATATCAAATGCCACGATGTCAGTTAGCAGATAGACACGAATGTATACGCACGATTAATGAACAATATCGATCGACATACATTTTAGAAATCGTTACACAACATTGCAAGGTTTCTTTGATCAAAACGCAATTAAACGAGACAGTAAAGCGTCACTTAAAATAACATATAATAGATATTGTAGTTTCCATAGGAAATGTATAATAAAAAAGAGATGTCGAAATAAAACTAAGAGATTACACAAACGTATTTCAAACATTTGAAAAATATTTGTGTACGTAAATATTTATATTTCTTTGTATTTTTATGTGTATATCTTTCATTTGAATAAAAGTCTAAAATAAACTTCCTACAATTAAAAAAAAATCAATTATTTTTATAATATTAATGTACTATTATTAAAGTAAAATATAAATAATAATTACAAAAAAATATGATAATTTTGCAATTAACTTCTTCAATAGCATAATAAAATTTTCCTTCATTCAATTCATTCGATATATTATTAGGTGTTGGAATTAATTCGTAGCGTTTTTTAATGAAAGAATGTTATTTATTTCACATGAGCATTAAAAAATACATTAATGAAAGTACTTCCCATCACTTAAAAAACGCTACGAATTAATTCCAACACCTAATATTTATATCATTTTTTATTTATCAATCAAAATAATACAATTGATCAAATTATTTTTACAAAAATCCCTACAAAAATAGTTTTATATTTACATCGACCATATGAAATATATAAAATTTATAACACGTCATAAATATTTTCAACAATAACTTATATATTCTTGAAAGTCATCCTTTATATTTTGTTATCGTACATTTGACAGCGCTTGTCAGAGCTATATAAATTCAAATCTCCCACACAAAAAACATACAGATCTGACTTTTTCTCTGCTATATCCGCGCTAATCTTTTTGCACTACGTTTGTTATTAGGGAAATAGACTTGCTCTCCTTTCATGTAAAATGAAAAATAGAGCAAAAAGTGATTTATATCTAAAAATGTTTTTAAAAACCACAACAAGCTTGGGATTAATAGATCGTGTTAATTTTTCTGTCGTGCATCTATTTATGTCAATGGGAACTATAAAATATTAATCTTTCGAAGATCGAAGGACAATTTTCTGGCATAATATTTCTCTATCATAATTTAAAAATTATTGCATTTTATTAATTTATCATTTTTATCCTAATTTTTTGTATCATTCATTACATATTCCTTGAAAAATGTATTATTAAAATTGACATCGGAATTTCTGGAACATACTATATACCAAGTATAGTTAACGTTTACTGTGCCACGTCTATTAAGCTGGCATAGCCACTTTAGCATAATCAAACGCGACCTATACCACATATTTTTGCTAATTTTTTGTTTTTTCCCGATTTTTTTGCTCCAGTCAATTTGTTAAAACCTATGGCTGTGCTAGCTTAATAGATAGAATACTAAAGTTAGCATAGCTACAAAGAAAAGAAGCAGAAAATGAAAAATCAAATACATATTCTTGAAGGGCTATTTTTTTGCTAATTTTTTGCTCTATTCCCAATTTTTTTGCTCCAGCCGATTCGTTAAAATTCATAATTGTACCAGCTTAAGACTAAAGTTAGCACAATCATAAAGAAATCAAGCAAATGAAAAATTAGCATATTCTTGAAAAGCTATTTTTTTACTAATTTTTTGTTCTATTCCTGATTTTTTTGCTCATTGTTCAAGTCGAAAAATTCGATCAAGAGTGTGTGTGACTGTGTTGGCTCGCGTAGAAAAGTAAGGTACCTTAAAGCAATTAATTGCTGAGCTCATTTTGTTTTTAAGTTATGTTTATAGAATTAATTATTCTAAGAGAATACCGCAAATCGAAATTTTTTGCTGTTTAAGTCAAAAAATTCAACCAAGAGTGTGACAGTGTTCTATTCTTAGAGCAATTAATTCTACAAACATTTTAAGACCAAAATGAGCTCAGCAATTAATTGCTTTAAGGTACTTTACTATTATATGCGAACCAGCACAGCCACACTCTTGATCGAATTTTTCGACTTAAACAGTGAGGAAAAAATTCCGATTTGTGATATTCTTAGAGCAATTAATTCTACAAACATTTTAAGACCAAAATAAGCTCAGCAATTAATTACTTTAAGGTACTTTACTTTTATACGAGCCAGTATAGTCACACTCTTGATCGAATTTTTCGACTTAAACAGTGAGCAAAAAAATCGGGAATAGAGTAAAAAATTAGTAAAAAAATAGCAAAAAATGTAGTATAGCATTTGATTGTGCTGAAGTGGTCAGCTTAATAGACGTTTGATTGTGCTGAAGTGTGTCAGCTTAATAGACGTTGCCACTTGACAAGTATCATTTTTGGTATTTTTTTATATACGTTTCTTCCGAGTTATTCATGTAATATTCATAGTCAGAAGTAATATATATTTATACAGCATGAATAATAAGAAGGTATATTCACTCTTCTTGCTACATTTCCTTAAAAGTATACGCGCCATATTAAGATATGTATGTTAAATAAACTCTCAATAAAGACTCATATCGCTGCATACTAATCATAAATGACTCACTACTAGTCTGTACGTGCCAAAAAATAAATCATTCTATAAATAAATCATCATGCGAGCCATCTGTTTTCGTAATCAATAAATTTTCAAATTTTGATATTAATATAGAATTATATTTGTCTGTGTGATATATGAAACTGTTTCCCTTCGATCATCTGGTTGCCTATCAACGATGTTATTAATTCAGCAGTTGTAAGATACGTCGTCCCAAGACGAGAAACTGTGATATATCAGAAAGTTATACGACATAAATTTTGAATTATAGATATTAGAAATTCTGATTTAGATGTCTAATGCAATGGATATTTTGGAATTAGAAATAAAAAATTCTAATTGTCACTAGATGGTGTTGACCATCAACACCATATATATATATATATATATATAAAGTATAATCAATAGTATTTTATCAATTCATCTTCAAAAGATTCTAAGGCGATGTGTCCCTCGAGAACTCGTAAAATAGACGGCAATTATAAGACTGCGTAACAAATAGACGAGTTGGTTATTTATTCCCGTCTACAAACTCTCTAAGGGCACATAGAGCACGTAAATAAAGTGTACGTACGTGGAATGTAAAGTACGTGGTGGCTTATATCGTCGTGTCGGCTGGAAAGTTCAGGCATATTTTAACCACGGGACGTACTCCGACGACTGAAATACGCGCTTTATTTTCAATATGATTCTCCCTTTTCACTTAATCAACGCGCCGGAAAGACAAACGCTCAAGAAAGAGAAAACGCTCATTCATTGCAAAGACCGGATAATGAATAAGGATGAAGAAAAGAGAATCTAATTTAATATTTATTTCATAACAGTAAAGCGAGGTGTTTATTATGCAGACTGTATTAAAGTTAGAATTTCTCTGCCTTGCAGACGCGATGGTACCGTAGAAGAATTTAAATTAATTTTTCTTCAACACAGAGATTCAATGTGACCAAAATTGATCGTAAATTTTTTATTTGTCCGTGACTTTATTATTTTCATTATCAGTTATTACATGCGCAATTAAATCATATCGAAAACCACCACACGTCAAAGATATATTAATGCGTTTTCTGTGTTGACCAATTTATGTCGTGCGATATGCATGCCATTGACGTGGAAGCGCACGTAAACAATGCGGTCGTATAAGTGCGAAGCAGTAGAGCAGGTGCCGCTACCACAAATGCCAAACGTCGTCTTCATCGTCGTCGTCAATTTAAAGCGACCGTCGACGGGTCGTAATTGGCCCGATAACAATCCGCGATCCGTGAGGCCGGCGGATGCGATTAAACGCGCGCCTGCCATCGTAAGCGAGCCGTGATAAAGCGAACCCGTATGCGGAATAACGATCGTGATCGTGCCATTCCGAAGCCCAAACTCGTGCCATTCTGCGGCTCGCTCGGTACTGAGACAATGTATTCGAAGCTGTGTGACTGGGGAATAAAATCAGATTTGGTTGCAAAAAAAGGAAAATGTAAAAGGAAAAAGGTAATAATAGATTTTTTCCAATTTAGATCTTTCCAATTTTCTCGAAAAATTTTTAAAATGAAACGTACACTAATAAATTAATAATATGCAAGAATATTATGTGCTACGTATAAATGTACAAAACTTAACGTTAACGTTAAAAGTTAATTATGACAAAATAATATAAGATAAAACTAATTAGTAATGGAATAGCATTAAAAAGAAATTAAAATTCAAAGATAAGTATGCAAGATTGTTCAATTTATCATTATACAGAATTTTTAACAGAACTGTTTTTTTAACAGGACTTCAATTTACAGTTGAATATCAAAATTTCCTCTTTTCAAATTTCACAATACATGTAATCAGATTTTATTAAAGAAAGATTGGATTCAAACTTAAATTTTACGGAAATTAAAAGAAAGATCTTCCGATTCTTTATAATAGTTCCCTCGATTAATTTTTCAATAAAATGTCCGTATAATAATATTGTACTATTAAAAAGATTCCAATAAGTCGGAAGAAAGTCAATAAATCGAAAGATTGTTTCGAAAGAATGTTATCTCCAATCGTTGACGTCTATAATTTGTTATGTAGAAAGCCGCATTGAAACGACGATAACATATGTAAAGAGCGTAATCTATTTATCTAGGTGAGCTAATAAAACGACACAATGCGCAATTTGGTCATCGTCGATGAATGGACGTAAACCCCCACAAGATATTTTCCACGACATGTTCATGATATAATGGAGAACCAGAGCTTGGCTGAATGGTAACGACGATCGTTCTTCGTGACTCGGATTGTGCGAGCACTATGAAAGGCGTAAATCGCTATCGTTTGAGCGAGAGCGCGTGACTTTTATACACGTAACACACAATGATAGCAAGAAATATCATCCATCGCAACCATGCAATTCACTTGATATTTTCTCATATTTTTTATATCGTCAATATTCGTTGCAAAATAATTGCTTTTTACGGAAACCTATCTGAAGAATGATTAATGAGAATAAATATCCCTTTCTTCTCTCTTCTTTTTTGTTACGCAATCGTTCTTTACACGGTTAATCTAATAAAAACTTTCCGCTGTTTTTGTAGAACTGCGTCTCAGGTTACTCTTTCAATATTATGACGAAAGCTTCATTATCGTGGAAAAAATTAAAACGTAACGCAGAAAAAAATTGTGAACAATATATTTATACGAGCGGCAGTCGGAAGTATGTTAAATGTTACTTCAAGAAATGTCGCCGAGAGCGACCTTTGTAGTTTCCAGTGAAGTACTCGAAGTCAATTCAATTTCGTTAAAAATTCTACGCTAATTTAATTTGATCCTCGACAATTTAATCAAGAATTCTTTAATATCGCAAAACAATCGCTTCGCGTGATGCTTTCGATGCGTCGAGCTGAAATGAAATTTGCAGGACATTCGGTGAACCATAAACAAAGAAATGACCGAAATCCAGCGCATTGCACACGATCCAACGAGCTTACCGAAACACGCTCATATATTTCGGACGATAACGCACGCGATGGGATAGCTTGCGGACCTCGAAAAGCATCGGAGAGCGAAGCACGCTCGGCAATATCCCCGGGGAAACAACGTGCAGTGTGATAAAAAATAATTTACAGGCAAAGCGATGACTTTGCGCGCCGTGCGTTCAATTATCGCGCGGCGTGTATACAGTGCGACAGTTCCATGCTGACGTTAGTTAGGGGCGACACGATTTATGACAAGCACGACGAGTGGCCTGTGTTGTGGTCCATTTACACACAACGATTACCAGCACCGACATATAATAGGTATATCGTTATTATTTTGACTCATTAGAGGAGAAAGAGATTAGTGTTCATAATTATTTAGCTGTTTCAAGTACGAACACTTTATCTCACCCAGAAGCCTATATTTCATCAACAGATTGTGTCGCTTTCTCAATTTACGAGTGGAATAAATGAAAAGTAAAAATCAAAATAATTTTAAAGCAATGAAATAATTCTTGAATTAAACAATTTTTGAAAGTAAACAGCAATGCGAAAAATTCTATATTAAAAACATTACGTTTTTTATTAATTTCAAATATAATTCCATACTAAAAACACTGTGTTTTTTTTTTAATATACAAGTAAAAGAATTTAAAAATATGAAATAACAAATATCTATTTCAAAACAAAATTCTAACGATATTTGCTTCGAAGAAAAATTTGTAAAATTCATAAAAGCGACATAGATTAAATTAAAAGCTGAATAAATACCAACAATAAGTGATTTCCTTTAGTCAGTTTATCTTACCTCTTTCATATCTATATTTGCTTTATTAGAAAAAACTCTTATCAATGAGAGGAAGCAAGATAATACTGCTTATAGATACTTATTGCAAGAAATAGTTTAAATATTTACTATGTAAATCAGATAGATATGAAGAGTATCGAGATAATATGACAAACGTCATGCTACCAGCATGATAGATCAATAGTAGCAGTACACGTTAACTTTTATTGTAACTTCTTGTCCTTGACAATAATGTTATCTGTTAATTAGACAAGTGTAGTGCATCGAGTAAATCATACACACCTGTAACGTGTGCCTGTAACGAGAATGAATCCGATTATATGTCGTCTCATTTATGCATGGTAGATATTCTTAATATTCTACCCGGTAACAATTAATTTTACTCAATTTTTATCCGATCGATATTCGTACGGAGAATAATTAGATATGGGAAACCTCTGGGGACAAACGCGAGGTGAGAGTAATAAATCGACGAGTCAAGCGAGATGTTACGTGAAAATTGTTGCAATTTATGTGAATTTTTTATCAGGATGTTTATTGAAATTTTGTACAAAAAATTCAAAAAATATTTTTTAAATTCCGGATTTTTCAAGTATTTTTGTACAAAATTCCAGATAAAATTATAAAATTTTTTAATGTAACTTGGAAATAAACGAATAAAATTGGAGTAAGCGACGCAAAATGAAATACATATTAAAAATTAGTAAAAGAAAGGGATTCCATAACAGATACAGAGTTTGATGATACATAATTATATCTACTGCTCGTATATTCTACAATGAAGACGCAAAATCTGTAGAATAAGCAAAATGCCTAACTAAAATGTGAGCTATTTTGTTCTGTTGACAAAGGAGTGCTACATTGTAAAAGTGATATAAAAAAAACTAATATTACTGGTCGAAAGATATCACATTTAAAATAAATATTTTAAATAGATAATCAAATCTTGGGATCCTATGAATTTTGTACTTGGGACTTGGGAAACTTTTTTTTTCAAAAATATATCGTTCTCGAGACATTTTGTACCTAAGTTACAATGGTCAAACGTGTTCCAGTTCAAGTCGGATACAGAATAGATAGGATGCCAAGATTTGACCATTTAGAATTCTTATTTCAAACATGATCTTTTGGTAATGTTAGTACTTTTACAATGTAGTATATTTCCTTGTAAGTCTTCTATTGTCACCTCGATTTTTTTAAATAAAAAAGCGAAATACATCAAAATGTACGTGAATATATGCGGATGTGTGTGTGATATTTACTGCTAATTCATTGCATTTGATCAACATTTTGCATTATAAAGAAAAAATAATCAAAGAAATGTTTTCAGAAAAAAATAGAATTCAAATTTAAAAATAAAATTCCAAAAATTTTCGTGAATTCTGATAAAATTCCCTGAAAATACCTGATTTTCAATAGTAAATAGAAATCTCTAAGTTTTCTAGGTAGTAAACATCCTTTGTACGCAATAAGACGATTTGAAACGGAAGCACGGTTATCATAAGCCGCTATTCATAATCTGTTCTTATTTCAAGACTGTCTTAAATAATGTCTTAAGATGCTAACGGCATCTATTTGTGATGAATTGATTCGTGACATCTTAAGATTGTACTTAAATATGAAAAGACAATCTTAAATATGAGAATCGATTATGAATACCAGCCGTAAATACTTAATAGACTCATCAATGCGTTAAGTACAATAATCAATCGCTAAAATATTTCTGACTGAGAAATATTTAAATCGCTGATAACGATGCGACACGATATACGTGATATATTAAACGTGATATTATCCCGAGAATATCCGTCCTCTCTAGCGAACAAATACGGAGTAGACTCGTGCAAATTCCACGTAGACTGTATGTCCACCTAGACTATCTCTTTCTCTCTCTCTCTCTCTCTCTCTCTCTCTCTCTCTCTCTCTCTCTTTCTTCTTGCCTCTCTCTTTTTCTCTAGCTCTCCCGCGGTGATCGTATATGAAAGCCATATGAAATGAACCGTAATATAAAGGTGTATAATTCGCGCGTCATGTCGCCGCGGCTTCGCAATTGCAGGCCGACGGGCTTTCAGATATATCAAGTGGATTTCGCGTCCTCCTCTCACAATCCCACGAAATTGCTAATGCGGCACCGTGTAGTGACGCGGACATCTGGCACGTTAAGTAACACGCGGCTACCGCAACGAGCACATATTCCTCTGCAAACGAATCTCTCGAGAGTACCCTATTTTTGGTTCCGCGTTAACGGATACACGATGAGACGGTAGGGAATCATTTTTGATTGATGAATATGAGAGATTACTAAGATTAACTAAGAGAAGTATGTGATTCAATATATTGTAAACTCTTGAATTAAAAAGTATGCAAAAATTAAGGAATTTTTGTGAACGAGATTTTGAGAGAGCAAATATATACATTTTAATAGTAAATATGTATGAACGTATTAATAATCATCATAAAGTATGTTAAATTATTTTTAAAAAATTATTTAAAAAAAATAAGATATGGTATTTAAAATAAGCTTAATGATTTCTTAATAATAATTGCTTCGAGCAATTTATTCTCGGAATCGAAGAATTTTACGAATATCTATGATTAGTGCAATTGACTTAAGTTAGAAAACAGTATTTAAATCAATACGTTAATTAATTGATGAACCATTTGAAGTAATAGGTACTCGCTAATTATAGCTTCCAGTTTCTCGTCCCACTCCTAGGGATTTTCCAACCATCAATGGAATATTAATACTGTCTATTTAAGCCAGTTTGCGTCGATCGTATATTAACTAATCCTAGATTATCAATTTGCTCTCCTTTTCTGCATTGCAGCTTTGTGCGCAACACGGCAAAACCAGATTCAATTAAGATTAACGGCGGTTACTGCTAAAGCAGCAGATAGTTTGTGTAGAAACATTGCTACATAGAGAAATATTATAAAAAATACATATGCATATATACATTTAAATACAGGAGAAATTATATATGTCCATATGAAATAAAATTTAATTTAGTAACCGATTCAAAAATCAGATATTAAATTAAATGTTACAATAAATTGTTTCGAAACTATTCGTGCAAAAAGTAAATTGTGATTCTTAAAATTTTTAAAATTAAAAAAAATGCGCATATTCGACAATTTTACCGAAAAAGTTAAAGGTCGAACGCTACGAACGTGCTGACTGCTATGTAATCATTACAAATCTGAACTGCATTCCAAAGCGGCAGTTCTCCTTCAATCCTCGTTCTTGCACGAGGCCTTACGTAATCCCCTACCTTTCTCTCTTTCTCGCCTGTCTATCTCCTTCTCTCTTTAGCGACGCCCAAGCTTATGAGTCTTCGGAGTTCGCCCACGTGTCAGATAGCTCATCTCTTTCTTCTCTATTCCGATTTCTATCTCACTCGATTTCCTCGTTCTCTTTCACCCCCGCAGTTTGGCGTAAGTGGCAGCCTTGGCCTTCGAGGCTTCAAACGAGATCCATCGAAGCCCTTCTTTAGGTGGACTCGTTCTCTTCTTTTCCTTTCTCTATTGATCCTAGAATACCACATACATCTTGCCGTCACATAAGAGAGCTTTTATACAGTGAGGTCTCGTGCACCCCACGTTGTTTTAGTGCATCTAATAAAATGACTCTAATAAAATAACACTTCCTTTACTATTTATTTTCATTACTCTATTTTCATAGTTGGTCTTCCATTCCTATCCTTACACTGGGGAAAAAACATTGTTAAATCGACTAAATTAGTTTTGTTCATCTTTATTTATTTCGTACAAGAATGTATGTATTTAAGTCAGATATAATATATAAACAATATAAAAAGATTTATTTTTATATGAACAGTATATTTTATTCAAATATATACCTTTTCTAACAAAAAAGATAAACTAAGCTAATTTAGTATATAGTAATAATTTTTTCCTCAATGTGAAGTATAATATACTTGACTCAAATTATAATATACTCCTACGAAAGAAATATAGACAAGCTAAATTAATTTATAATATTTTAATAAGTCAAGTTAATAATTTTTTTCCTCAGTGTATTCCTCGTAGTAATTATTATTCGATCAAGTATATGAAATGCCACCTTAAATACAGACAGCAAAAGTAAAATTGGCAAAAGTTACCATTGCTATTAAAATTACGTGCGTATTAAATTTTAATAGCACGACGACTTTTACCAATTTTATTTTTGCTGTCTGTATTTAAGGCGGCATTTAACGTAATCAGAATAATTATTAATGTTAATTTGCTCAAATTTATGTATAATACATAAATGTAAAATTCAAAATTTATATTCGTTATCAACATGAGAATATACAAGCTTTGGTTTTTATACGTATAATTACACCAATTCGAGTAAAACGCGAAAGAAATTGGTTTTTAAACTCTCGTTCAACAGTATTTCAAAAACTCGTTCGAACTCGATCAATGTTCTGCGAGTCTCAAGAACGTGTGGGGTCATAGAATTTAGAACAGTGACCTAAGAACTCCAAAGTATCTGTGACCAAAATGAATAAAACCCAGAAGAGTAGCGCCAATGCAGTAACTGACCTTCTCAACACAACCGGTTTGGCATTCACAAATTCCTCTGCGCCCCTCCATCGTATCGTAACCGAAACCTCTTGTCTTGCTTGATATTTATTAAATGTAAAGCAGCGGCAACAATTCAGTGTCCCTTCTTACGACACGATCCGTTCGCAGGTTATTCGTGTCTCTTAGTGCCACCTAGTTGTTCCACCTTTTAGTAAATTTTATCTGTTAGATAAATCCGCGCTTGTGATTGGGTAATCTTGCTATTTACCCAACAGGTAAAATTTAGATGGAACAACCATAAGAAATTATATAATTATTATAAATGTCTAGTTGTTTGTGTTTGTAAGCGGAAAACACGAGAAACTGTTGCCGTGTTTAATGATCGCGAATTCGATCATTTGCATTAATCCTGAAACACAATAGATGTAGAGTCGGTATTAGACTATGCATTGAAGACTGAGATTGAAGATTGAAAAATTGAGCCAATCAAAATAAAAGGAATTAAAATTTCTTTGTTCTCATTGATCAAATTTCAATCTTCAATCTTCAATGCATAGTCTAATTCTGGCTCAGTAAGCCTTAATACTTAAGAAATTGATCAATCACAGTCGAATGTGAGATGAATAATTGATTATGGTTGTTCAATTTCTCAAGATTTAAGGCTTATTATATCTGTTATGTTTCGGGACTTACACTGGATTAGTAAAAGCTATGATGCTTGAAATTAATAGAGTCAAATATTAAAGCTTACAAATATTTTAAACAATATCCAAAAACGATATTGTCACGTTAGTTAACAGAATACACATTTATTATTTCATTGTCAAAGTTGATTATATTATGCCACTGCATTTAGATATGTATATATATATATATAAATCAGCCTTTAATGTTCACTCATCTAATGTAACGCAACGAAATCATCGAAATCATCGAATTCATCATATCATTCAAAGATTCTGTTGTAAATGAATTCATATTAAAATGAGATTTTTGTGGTAAATATAATGATATTATATATGTATACGTGAAATAGGGGATAGTAAAAACGTATATTCATAATAACGGAAACAATTTCTTTTATTTTTTTATAAAGACCTGAGAATAACGTATTCAGTTTAAACATCTTGCAATCTACTGCGTCCCAAATTTATATATACTATAATAAGATTATACGGAATGAGAATGATAGAGATGGAGATATATATAATATTCCGTACACATCACAGTTCCAAATTAGAGGGTGCTTTCCAGCAAGAACATAGTCAGACACAGTGTAACACAGTGAATCATTACATCCTTGTTGTTTGTCTACGTTAAACAAAGATGAAATCAACGATTCTCGGTGTCTGACTATGTCCTTGCTGGAAAGCACCCAAAGTATCAGTAAACATCTAGCTTACCCTTCTCTCTTTGCCGGCAATCAATGTCAAGGTGATGTTTCTCGTCACTCGGCAGCCACTTCACTCTTTTTTTTCTCCTTCCAGCGTATTCGCGAACGTCGAATTTACAAATCGCATCACGTACGCACGACGCGGGAGTATCCGAGATCTGTCTTGGCTACCAAGCGAGACGTGAGTCGCTTGGCGAGAAAAACCGGGGAAAATCCGAGCTGCGAGGCGCGACGAAACTCGGGGAAACGCGTGAGAATCACCGAGGAAGCGAGAACACCCGGCGAAGTACGTGAACCGCGCGGAACGCTCCTCTCCACACGAAACAACGGAACAGACTGACGCGTTCGAGCCAGCGCGGCTCGTCTAGCTGCCGTCCGTCTAGGAGCCGACGAAGGAACGCGATCGTGATTGGTCGCCGGAGCGCCGGCCGCGAGTCGCCGCGCGCCAATTGGTTCGCGCGCGGCCGCGAACTTCGATATACATATAAATCGAACCGTTGCGACCGCGAACGTGGAGATGACAACAAGATTGCGCCGCGAGACGTCGGACTGATTTACGAAGAGCTCATTTATGCAGGTCGAGTCAATTCAGCGCGCTCCGGATTACTCGTACGTAAAAGCGGCGGTTTTTATGGCTGCGATCGACGATTTAGGATACGATTACCTGGAAAGCGCAGATGGGGGTCGCAGTAATTCCCCGAGTACATTAAGAGTCTAACCTAACCGAGATTTATAAAACAGTGTTGCGAAATTCTATTTTGATCAATTTACATCGATTGCTTTGCTACGTTGAATAGGCATGGAATTGAAGGGAGAGGAGGATACTTAGAAGGATCAAAAAGATACCTATTTTTATAAATTTTTCCTCAAAAACTATTAACTTTCAAAGTTGATCAATATTTTACATGTAGATTATATAAAATTTTTAATTAAATAATATTAACAAATAGCACTGGAACAACTGTTAATTAACAATCTTGTTTGTATAAATAATGTTTACGCTAAACACATAGCTTTCATATACAATTTATCTGAAACAAAAAAACCTAACAAATTCTTGAAAAAATATAGAGGAGAAGATGATATTGTAGCATCCATATTAGTTACATTTTATACAATAACTTTGTTAATAATCAATATTTAAGATTAAATCTTAATAATTGCATTCGTTAAAATGTTGTTGAATCGATTTGGACTCAAAGTTACGAAATATTTATTACTTAGGATACTATTAATAAAAATGTGACGACATTGCATAATAACGAAAAAAAAAAATGAGTGGTAATGTAGCCTTTCATAAAAATACTCTTAAAATATTAGTTTTGTTTAGAAAACAGTATTTGATTACAAAATTAACAAAAAAATAAAATATTTTAAAATGTATGTAAATGAATGCATTTGTATAACTAAATACATTCATATAACTTCTGCATATAAGCTGTTTAGTAATAAAAAAAGTACACGTAATATAAACTATAGATTATATAAACTATAGATTAACAGTAGAGCTATAATCGATTATCAAATATTTATTTTGATATAAAAACCTCAAAAAAACAATCGTGAGTAATACCCATAGAGGGCCACATTAGCAAAATGCCATGCTATTGTTTAAATTTGCATAACTTGAAATATATACAGTTAAATAAAATGTTAATAGTAAATAACATATTCAAAAATACATATATTCATGGGATAATACGCTCAAGTTTAAGAAAAATGAGGAAGTAAGTGTAATTAAATGTTAAAATGTTCTCAGAAACGTTTTAAAATACTTGGAAGTAAAAATGCGTTATAATAAGTGTTGGCTATTGAGTATTGGTATATT
This sequence comes from Acromyrmex echinatior, assembly GCF_000204515.1. Next base: position 455,882 of record NW_011627245.1, on the reverse strand, counting down.
AGCGTCATGATGTAACGGCGAACTACTGAACAAATAATTCCATAAGTAATTCCCATTAGGATTCGTTATATAACGAAGATTAAGGGAGGCCACAATATACAATACTGGCCGTAATACCATCTTCTCCTCTATTAATAAATTTAATTTTTGTCGTAACCAATTATAAACCTTCTCAATTTTGACAAAATAATGTGGATTTAAATCCACATCATATTAATATTAACATCAACACGGTGAGAATTATATAGGCCAGTATTCATAGTCCATTCTTATTTCAAGCTCGTCTTAAGTAATGTCTTAAGATGCTAATACGACCCTCTGATTGATTCGTGACATTTTAAAACTATATTTAAGATGGTTTTGAATCAACGAATGCCACCCATAGACACTACAGGATATTAAAGCCACGCCCATATTTTTTAGAGTAAACAAAAAGGAGGAAACAACATATACTCGTATTCTGATCATGTCAATCAAAATTCTTATCGTAATTGATTTCCAGTTATCTCGATTAGAATGTTTAATAAATTTAACTGTACGTACCTAATTTGTTTCTTTTCGAATCTATTAATATTTTCAATTTATGCAACCAAATTTTGTTCTGTAATTGAAGATAAAAAAAGAACACATAATGTCTTGTTAGAAAAACTCATATGTTTTTGCTTCCAAAGTTAAAGTTCAAATAAACTATTTTTTTTGTTTTTTTTTTTTAGAAAGAACGTTTCGAAAAAAGATGTGTGTCAGTAGGAATACGTATAATGATACAAAATACAAAGAAGTATTTTCAATAATTCAGGAGCTTTCATTGTTCTTCCGAAGGTATAAAGAGGTAGCGGCAAAAAGGGTTCGTTGCACATTAAATTAGAGCGGCCAGCATTGTTGCACATCCGCGACTTTGAATGCGACGTGGCAGCCTTAGCGAATGCAAAACGCGACAGTGCACGAAATCCTCGGTCTGCTGCGTTTGACTACGTTTCCTGCGTGAAATTAAAATATGAAAGGATACGTATGAAAAATATACGGCCTTCGTCGTCAAAGGCAAACCGATAAAAATCAATGTCGTCGAATGTTTATCGTTGCGGTATTGTGTGGAAATGTATTTCGTCATTTCTACGTCTTTACTACGTCAATCGTAGCACAATTATATCTCTCATCGTTTATCAAGGAGCTCGCTTAAATATTTACTTCGCTAATGGAAAGTCCTTAACAAACCGTCCGTCTCGCCGTCCATATTCATTTCAAAGTTCACTAAAAGTCACGTATTTTCTTTTATATTCATTTATTTTCATTATCTTAATATTTCTTAAAAATTTCATTAAACATTGTTACACCTTTTGTATCACGGGAACATACGGGAGCGTATAGCACAAGATGTGTTTGAAAATTTTCAGCAAATATGAATGTATATAGCGGAGTTATTCGAAATTGCTCTACTGAGCTTTTGAATTTGCTCGACGATATTGCGCGAACGTGTCTTTCCTCTCTTACACGGAAAACAATGCGTACGTGCATATAAAACGACAGAACTCGGCAGATTAGGAAGAATGCATTACGCGCGCGCGCTTACTCGCGTTGTATTACGCGCTCACAAAAGCGCTTCTTTCGCTTAAATCCCCGGAAGCTCCTACCTCCCAAATCCTATTTTGCGGCAGCTTTCCTATTCGACTCATCTCTCGCGGCGTTAAAAACTTTCGAGGCTACCGAGGCGGACAGTTTGTCGGTTTTGGCTTGAATCACTGTAGGAAAAGCAGGGAACCCGGAGAATCAAGTCGGACCTAATAAAAAAAGCATGGATGCGTCCGAATGTATAGCACAAAATCTCGCAAATTGCTCTCGGTAGACCTATTGTACATCTTTTCGCTCGTTGAAAGTCCCTAACGAACCATACGTACTATTGTTCATTTCAGAGTTTACTAAAAGTCGTACTTTCTTATCAAATGTCTATTGTCTTAGTATTCTTTAAAAACCTCTAAATATTGTCACTACATATTTAAAATCTTTCAATATTAGGTATTATATGTACAATATTTTCAACCAATCCCACAATTGAGGGGATTGGCGGAATAAAGGCACGATTTTATTTAGGAGATTTTTCCGAAGATTAGCTTTTTTATATAATATTGATAATATAATCGTAGTAAAGAAGTATTATAACATGTAATTTCTTAAACATTACATAAATTCATTTGATATTGTACCCATTTGTGTATAATAAAAAAGTAGCAAATTATTTTTATTTTTATTAAAATCAAGATTTTGTAATTAAAATAGGCCTTTATTTCGCTCATCCCCTCAATTATGTACATATTAAATTTTATAAAATTAAAACCAATTTAGAATTAAATAAAGAGAAATTTTTCATCTGCTAGAAATTTATTTAGCGAGAGATTTGATACTTTTAGATAACTATAATTTGAAAGCCATTGATATTCTAATATTTCTAAGTTCGAGAGCTCCAGTAGATTCAAAGTCTGGCTAAGATGACATTTTTCACATAAAATTCTTTACAGGGTTCTTAAGATATTTACTAGCATCATTATTAAATTGACGATCAATATATTTAATTTGAAACATTAATATTCCAGTTTCAGTTCGCATTTCAAGTCCGACAAATCAAATTGACGGGCAGTTTATAGAATTATAGAAAAAAATAAATTTACAAAAATTTGCATATAAATATTATCAAGTATCAAAATTTCGATCAAAAATAAGATTCTTTCTCTTATTTGATTTATTCTTATCGATTTAATTTCTCTACTTATAATTTTAATATTTCTGATACAGAGAATATGACACATTGAGTAACGAATCTGAAAATGAATTTTTATAAAGTTACAGTTCTATTATTTTCATCTCTTGAATATTCAGACAGTCAAAGCCGTGCGGGATTAGTCATATATATCAATTTTCATCCGACACATATTCCCATCTCCAACGTAAAAAAAACCTGTAGAATCCCAATTTCCCAACTCGTCGTTAGTCACGGTATGGTCAAAACTGGCATTTTCAAGGCGAACAAAGCGCGATTGTATACGCGTTCTCTTGTACACGCGACAGGTTACTGCTATCGTGTGCTACAATGTCAACTTCTCATTCGACATTCACGCAACTATACCTGCGCTAATATCAAACGTGTCCGAGAGTTTTCGAACGCAAATATGCACGAAAATCCTCCGATCTCTTTTTTTTTTCTCTACCGTTTATTGTCTGTGTCACTATTCTGGTTTCTGCTCGACTGATTAATAACGAAGTCCCCTTCCACTCAACGTTGCTGAAATTTTTCGTTATTGTAGAGAATTTTGGAGAATTTTGCCTGTCATGGTCGCAGACAGCCATTAGTTTCACAACACTTCCAAAATTGATATTTCCAAATATAGAAAGACAAATATTAAAATAAAATAATTCGTTCAAGAAAGTTTGAGAGAGATAATAAAATATTCTAATAATATAATAATCTATAATAAACTTTTTACAAAATATTGTATATATATTTATGCGATAAAAAATTATTTTTAACTTAAAAATATAATAAAATAAGAAAAGAATTAATGGAATAATAAAAATTCATTAAATTATCAAAATTACCAAAAACTTCAAGAAAGAAACGAGATGAAATAAGAAAAAAATTTCAAAATCTCTCTAAGTTTACAGGAGAGTTTAACGACTTCTTCGATATATCGTCAAACTTGTGTATAGGGAACTTATGCTTGTGCGCTTTATTTGTCGCGCAAGAGTGCGAGTACACTCGTGACTTATCGCGATAGTCGCGTTCGCGTTTAGCGACGAAGCTGACAGGCAAATCCTGTTCCACGCTTCGCGAAAAGTACGCTTGACGTATCTCTGCGAAATCTTGCGCGGTCAGAAGCCGGCGTGCCGGACGTCATTCCGGACGGTATTTCCAACCAGCCAGAGTGTAATTAAACGGCGAACGATAAAAAAGTTCACTCGCTTCGGCAAAAACTTCATTCGCACGACTAATTGCTAAAGCGAGGAAGAATTGTAAATGTGAGAAGATTGACTTAATCGTGTATTAATACTGTTTTACTGTTTTACTCTATACACTGTTAAATACATGATATCAAATTATATCTAGTTTGAGTTATTTTTAATCATTTCTATATAGGTCACTATTGCTTTTATTCAATAGATCATTAATTTAACTGAAGAAAATGTATTGATGCAAATTTAATTTATTATTTAGTACTTACATTAATACGAATGTTGTTTACTTTAACACTAATCACAGAAATGGAATGGTTTAATACAAATTGAAATTAAAATATAAACCATTTCATTTAAAAAACAACGAAATTTAATTCAAGATTGGGTTATCATTACTCCTTTAATAACAGGACATAAAGTCGTTACAGAATAAAAAATAATGAGTTATAAAAGAGAGCGTATTTTAAATAGATTTCCTGTTCAATTACCAACAATATTTTATGTACAAAAATATATGAAAGCTCAACAGAAAAAAGATAAATGTGTAGATTAAATTTATAAATGTGAGAGACTCTTGTGTGTCATTGTTAAAATATTTTAAAAAAATAATTAAGTAATATATTATCTTCGGACTTTTTAAGTTACTTACTTTTTATTACACTAAAATTCTACACTAAAATTCTAGACAAAATTTATGATACAATCTATCATCTTATAACTTAAAAATTTTTCGATTTCATGCAAACAACATTCGTGATTTATGTGTCACGGGCGCTGCGACAGCGTTTCAACGACGAAAATTTCATCCGCTTTCAAATTTCAGACGCGATCATCGCACGGCAGTGTCCTTTTCGCATCCGCAGCAATACCGATCCATTCGCAAATACAGACTTCTCCAATTAATGCAATGTCGGAACTGTCCGCACGGTGCATCTCTACGGCGAGCGCACACGTCTCGAAATGTCGACGACTAGCGATGCGACTAGACGCCGCTCGGTGAAGTTCTCACGGGAATATTCACTTCGCGTCCGGTGCACCGTGTCTCTTCAGGTACCAGGCTCGTACATCGGTCCCATCACTTCACACGCCTCTGAATCAAATCCTTTAATCCCACCGGTACCAAATTTTCATTAATCCCTCACTCAAACGATCGGGAAATATGAGTGGAAAGTTAAGCTAATTCCGAGAAGAGCTAAAGAAAGCAATGAATTAACTTTGAGATTCTACTACGATCTAGAACTTTTTTTTAATTGTATCTTTTCGTATAATTACGAAAACGATTTTTTTCTTTTATATTCGATGTTTCATTCGAATTTGTGAGAAAGTTTGACTTACAAGAATTCCAAGAAAAATTCACGTGCATCAATTATTCAAATGCACAAATTAAAAATATGTAAAATATATTTGAGGCAAATACTTCCCATTAATCATCTAATATATTCAAACAAAAAAAAAAATAGACTTATTTTACTTTTTCTGAAAATGTCTTACATGTTTTTATAAGATATCGACAAATATTATCAAAATAACATCAACATTTGTGAACATCTATCATTACGTACAATCGCAAAAGAATTTGTCATGATTTTCAGAAAAGTATAATATGACGATAGAAAGAAATAGTGAAAAATAGAGACCCATAGGGTTCTAAAGGATAGTGATACGGTATTGCTAGATGCATATTGTATTATGCATGACCGGGGTGTTAAGTATGAAGAGCCGAGACGCGGAATGCACCTTAGGGCGCGGAATATATGAGGCCGCACTAGCCCTCTGTCGTGCAGCCTCTTAGAACAGACAATGCAACCTGACATCCGCCACTTTAAATCAAGCTCTGTGTAGAGCCGACTGTCTCCATTTTTAATACAACGATCTAAACTCGTTTGCCATCTGCGGTGACCCAGGCAGAGACTTGTAGGTTTAATTTAACGATTTTCTCTCGGAGAAATTACATTTTACTTAAGTCTGATAAATCTCCTTTTCGCCCAGAAACAGCACATTATATATATATTATATAATATATAATAATATTATATTTTATTTTTTTTGAATATTTTTATATTTCATTTTATCAAGCTAATTATTATTATATATAATTTTATTTTTATTTTCAACATTTAAATGTTACGTTGAATTATTTTTAGAGTATAATACAACAAAAGATGTTTCTAATAGTTCTGTTGAAACCACGCGTTCAACATTATTAGTTAATGTCACAGGAAAGAACGACTTAATGTTGAAATTAAACCGTGTCGACCCGCACATTTTTCCATTTTCGTATCAGCAAACATCTACTACGGTAACAAACTTCATGATCTAGAATATTACTCATTGTATTAGCCTGGTCTGTAATTTCAACCTCTACGAGACGAGACAGGAGATGGGAGAGTTGTATACTGGACGCATAATTCCCACGACTACAATTATCATCGCAATTAGCGCGAGTGCTTTCGTTAATTCCGACAATTATTTAGAGCGAGCGCCGTTGAAGTAACGTTTTCAAGAATCGTTGAGATATAATAAAACCAACCTGCGAATTCGTGCCGGTATTTAGTTCGATAAATCGGGAAATCTTCGGAGAGTCTCAGTTCAAGAGCAACTAAGAGATCTTTCATTGTGACGTCTCAATCTTAATTCATAAAAAATTTATTTAAAAAGATCCTTTTTCCTAGGCTTTTAGAGATATTTTGTCCTCAACAACATTTCTCTCGAAAGAACTCAATGTTTCTTTGTTCGAATATTAAATTAGAATACCCTGAGAACTAGTAATTATTCAACTAAAATATATTTTGTGTCCATAACATCCGTAAAATTGTATTGCGAAATAATGCACTAAACATAACATAAATTAATAAATAATGCTTCGATATCATAGAGTACAATGTAATCGTTATGTATGATTCAGCTTTTTAGTCCTTCGCTTTCCGTTATCTCATCGCAATGAACATACACATATGTATGTATGACCGTCTCGACGATGGCGGCGTCCTTTGGTCTCGTCCTATAAAATATCTCGCTGATCCGCGTAATACGGGCTTTAAATTTGGCCGTCGACCCAGGACTAGTCGTGTGTGTATGTGTGCGGGCGTTCGAGCTCTCTCCGTGCAAAAACTGATAAGGAAAATATATATTCCCACTCGACTCCGCTTTCACGCCACCCAACAATCCTCCCTCCCGTCGTCATCCCTTCTCTAGGTCCCTCATCTGCTGACGAGGTATCTTGGAGGCAAGCCAATTTACAACGGGGCTCTTTTTTGAGATAGTCAGATGATACCGGAAACCGAAACAATCTCTTCATTTCGTCGTTCCGGAATAACACACAACAATGATCTCTTGGTGGGAAAGAATGTTTCTGATAATGAGAACTTTTATTCTCTTAAATCACTGAAACTCTGTCTCTCTTATATTCTAGTAGAAAAACTTATAAGATTAAAGATTTTATTATACGCAAATAAAAAAATTTATTTTACTTTATCGCTTTACCAATAACGACTTTAGCGATAATATTCATTCGAATTTGATCAATTTTCTATTCTTATATGTAAATTCAACTTTTCTATTACTAGAGAATTAATTTTTAATTCCATCGCTGTGACCAAAATTTATGTTACGAACTAAAAGATTTATTTGTCTCTTTTTGGTTCAATACGTTCAAGTAATTTACTCAGAACAGACAAATTTGTATAATACTCTTAATTGCCTTTATATGTATTTCAATTTAATATTTTTTTAATATCTCAAGAGCCCAATTCTGATTATTTGTTTTTTATATAATTAAATTTTTTCGACAAAAAATAGAATTTTATATTTTAAATATCAGTAGGATAAATATCACTTTAAATATCATTTCTTTTAATTATTTTATATTTAATTATTTATATATAATTTAAATAAGTAATCTATCGATTAAAATTAGCTTATAATTTGAGGTTTTAATATGACGAATTTAGAACACGATTCAATCGGATTCTCAAATTGAAATAGTTTTAGAAAAAGATATTATATCTGAGCCTTTTAATTTGAACTCGGTAAAAACTATGTTTTTTGTTCATCTATTAATTATTTGATAAATTCACCGAAATTAATTAATTAATGGAAACTATGTTGTCACACTCTTTGTCAGCGACAATTTGTTTGCCACACTTTGGCAGCAAAACTATTTAATCTTATTTCAAGTTAATATCTTAAGCTTAAATTGTTTGCCACGTTAAATTGTTTCCTCAGCAGCGAACAAACTCCAAATTAAAACTATCTTAAGTTCTCTTTCTCCCTCTTTTATCTTTAATCTCTTATCAAATCTTTTATCCATAGTGCGCACCTTTTATAGTTTATGCAAATATATGGAACTTATACAATAGCTTTAAGCTAACTGATTCCAAACAGCCCATTAGGAGAGATTCTCATGGTAAAGATATTCCCAGCGCCATTGCCTTCCAGGAGATGGCAATCAAATAAAATCTGATGTTTCTGGCTGGATTTCAATCCGGATTTTTTACATGGAGAGCATTAATTCTTTGCGCTGAAACTACCACGCTTATCTAAGCTAGAGGATCAAAAATATTCGAACCAAATTCAAGTAAATTAAAATTAAATTTACCTTGTCTCCTTTAATAGAAATCAAATTAAGTAATAACCAACTGCAGGTGCGATTTAACTATTTGATAAGCTAATCAATTAATTAGCTTATTTATTATGGATTTACTGAATTACTACCGAATTGAATGATAGCAGACACACGATTAATTATTCAGTCCCATAATATATGGAAGAGGATCTCCTTCCCAATGAACTTCTCCCCACTTTTTACTTTGAAATGTCTTTTAAGAGAGGGAAGATTTTTACCCATGAAATCGAATCATAAATCAATATTATGATATCAGACCGGATCGTCACCAGCAAGAGAGAGTCATAGTCGTTAAGCGAATTATCAATTGATAACTCTAATTGCATTTTTAAAATTTATATCCCTGTAATATTAAAGATATAACTATGTTTTATATATATATATATATATATATATATATATATATATTCACATTCAATTTGGAAATGTCTATTCATAATAGTATTAATTTATCAATTTTATTTTATGGTTAGTTAATTTTAATTTCAGTAATTTTAATTTAACCAATATCTTTTCAAATAGAAGCTTTAATCAAAAATTAATAAAAAGAAATATTAACCTAAAATTAAGATAAATTTTTAGATATTAATAAAATTTCATAAACATTGTTTCATCTTTCCCATTAATAAATTCTCTATGATTCTCTATATCCGTAAAATCACAGAACTAGAGAAAAGTAGTTAAACTGTAATTAATCGTGTTAATCAACCGAAACGAGTCACTTGGTCTTTGGATTCGGGTAGCGGGTGGAAACACTTATCGGAGTCTCACATCCGCAACCGTCGATTCCGCGAAATGCGGAAGAATGGGCGGTCACGAGGAGTCAATTGGTAATGTAATTAAAAGCTTCGAGCTGCGATCAATTCTCCTCGAAAAGTACTTAAGTACCATTCGATGTACTTTGCTAATGGCTAACAGTTCTAATAGTTTTCAACGACAAGGCAAAATTAATTAGTAATTTATTAAAAGAAAGAAGAGGCACAAACAGTCCAGAGGACAGTCGTAACGTTATTTAATAGTAGAATTAATGATATCTCTTCAGCTTTTAAGATTAAAAATATGTTGGCAGAAATAAACTTGCGATACAAATAGTAAAACCAGATCTCAAGATTTAATTGAAACAATTTTTGGCTCTAATTTGTAATTGAAATAATTCCTATGTTTCTGTATTAAACAGGAACAATAAATATTTGTATTATAATAATTCAAGCTTCTTTAAGATCAAATTCAGTAGAGAATCCAAGAAAGAAGTTTAACAAGTCTGAATTAACAGATCCTTCGGTTCTATTTATTTCTATCTCGTAAATATTTGATAAGATTTGTTAAGATTTTGATATGCTTCACGATATAATTTAATGGAATATAACGAAACATATGTATAATATATTGCTTTATTAATCCATCCGATGCCACATTTTCCACCTGTGTAATAATATACATTAATCCGCAGTCATATCAATGCATTCCACTTCACGTGCATCATATTATGCAATAAAAAGCGAATTCGTGATGATCATCCGGGACCAATTATTTCGAGCGAAATGGATCGATTACGCATCGATTATAAGCTCATTTCTGTCGATCATTTGCTACTTCGTCATTTCAGAAAAATTATTTTTGCATAAATATCCCTTGCATAATTCATTTTTTCCTCCGCTCGGTTTACTCGAAAACTCGGCCATTTAAAATACATATATCGTGCAGATTCATTTTAATTATTTAAAAATTAAGCAAATTTTCATTTATTCCTGTTTTTTCGTTTCTGATTAATTAATAATTCGCTCTAAAATTTGTTTTAAATTATCTTTTATATCTTTATCTGTGATAATATTAATATTAATATTTCCATCTTTTTTTTTTAATGTCAACGTAATTATTGTATAATTCCACCGTTTTAATGAATATTTCTTTAAAGAAACATTCATTGAATTCTGTATTAAATTCTACAAATAATGTTATAAAAAAATTCTTATATTAATATAAAAGTAGATGTATTAATATTCATATATATATATAGCCTATTGAGGACAATGGTAAAAGTCACGTTGGGACAAGAAGTATCGCGGTTACACGACATCGTGCAATATCTTACGACAACGTGGGATATTTACGATCGAAAATAGCGGCTGTTGCCGCAAGCCCGCGATCGTTACGAGGCCCGATATCGATAATTATGACCGCGCAATCTAGGAGAAAGAGCAACCGTCCGCGGGCAAATGCAAGTACGGGATCAACGATCGGTTGACATCGTACCTGCCACAGCGCATAATTTACAGCGCATAGTTGTAACGCACCGCTTGGCTGCGATGGGGTCATTATCTGTAAGACGGAACACCGTCGTACCTCCCACGAAGCTGCCGTTATCATTATCTCCGTATGACGAGTCATTACGGGTGCGGAATGACGGCTGCCAGGTTGCTAATTAGACGCCCGATTGTCGAATAACGTGCGCTATTTATAATAACGCATAATTCAACGTCCGGGCGCATCAGTGCCTCATCGATATTAATGGCATTCGTATTTATTGTATCAATGGGATATTAATGAGCGATGAATTGATCGGGGCGGAGTACATATTGAGCGGCATGACGATGTAAATTAAACGACGCACACACGGAGGTGTTATTATTTAGAGATCATCCGATCAGCAATAATTTGTTCCTTCCATCGACCGACAAATTTGTTTGGCTCGCAAATTTACATAAATTTATGGCATCGAATAATTCCTCATATGGATGCTATTAATCATTTAGACAGTACCACGGATAAGAAGGATAATCTGGTGCAGAAAATTTACAACGACGATTAATATTTATAATAAATTACTCTCTATAATGTGATATCATCGAGGTAAATAAAATGAATATGTACCGCCGATACTGCATTTTTAATCGTGACTACAATCAATTATCAATTATTTGATATAATCATAAATGATAACTTATGTAATAGGAGAAAACGTGATATATATATATATATTTTTTTTATTTTACACGTAGTAAAGTCAACGAATAAACCGCGACAGCGCCGGGCTGTAAATGATATTTGCGTTTCCTTGAGCAACCGTTTCCCAGATCCTTATTGCTCGCTCGCTCTGTTTCTTGTGCACAGGAAGTCTCGTTAGACGCGATACGTGCGTAGATACATAAGCGCTTTCGAATTTCTACACGTAGTTCCCAACGTATGCGTACGATAACTAATGATATGCCTTTACTGTGTTCTTGTTAGCAAAACGCAAGCCCGCATACTGTTAGGATAGAGATTAGTGCGCGGAAATACGTTTCCGAACGAAGTCTCCTCCTTAGGCAAACTTCCCAACCCATTACCGTAGCAATAATAATAATTCACCAGGAACAAGACCTTGTTATCTCGTTCTATCCGATTTATTTACCTCCCTATCAGAAAGGCAGATGGATGATAATGAAACCAGATATTTTAACAATAGTTGGTTGTGTTATATGTATATTTGTGTTATATTGACAAAAGATAGGCCGTTGCGTGATAAGTATGTTGAAAAAATTATTCTTATCCCGAAAAAAAATTCCAGAAGCTACCTAAATTTCACAATCCAAAGCCATATATTTATAGACATGTTTCGTTTTGAGAATTATGTACATTGTAATATGCTAGACAAAATTTTTCTTCATAGAAAGATCGACTTTCATCTCTTCAAAGAATCCACAAATACAAAAGAAATGGAAAATTCTGTGTCTAGTAGATACCACCCGAGATATTCGGTGTAATATGTAAAAATGTAATATTTATCTCCGCTGGCTGGCTGATACCGGAATTTCCAGTGATACAATAGGAGTAGTCTAGCTTATACGGACCATACCACCTCGGTCCTGTGTGGGTAGTCGGTGTGAGCGAATAAGAAGGTTCCCTCCATTCAGAACGAGCGAATGGAAAAGCGGCTTTCGGACGGCTGTACACGTCCTGGAAAATATAAAGGGAGGCCGGAGAACGTTACGTGGGTTTCGTTTAAACCCGGCATACAGCACCGCCCTGTCTCTCGGAGTCTGCTATGCCTCAATAGGTTCATGCTGTAATCCAGTCGGGCAAGGCCGATTGCATTTTGCTCAATATTAATTTTCGCTCAACAACATACAGCGTGTCGCGGATCTGGCGCAATTTCCTTTCAGTTATGATCTTCTGACTCGAAATTTTTTAAACGCTTAATCTCTGGAGAAGATACCGCTCGATTGCCGAGTTTTAAATTATAAGAAAATTATGAGATAAATTTTTCTTTTAATGAGCAGATAATTTAATTCAATTTAATTTATCTTTTTAATTTTCGTCATTAAATATATACCTATTAGAACTTAAAATTAATATTAAATAGTTAATTATAATAACATTTTTGAGAATAGTTAAATAACATCAAATAATAAATATTACATTAATAATTTAAATCTTAAACTACACACACACACTGAAATTTTTAATTAAAGTAAGTACACGATATATTAAAATATAAAATTTTAAATATTTTATTAATAGATAGATGTGCCTATCGTTTTATCGATTTAAACTTTTTAAAAATTCAATATTCCGGTACTATTGAATAATTTCATCTTGAGATTTGATAATAAATATGTTTAAACAGAATAACTATTTAAAGCATTCGTTTCGAGACAATTTAAAGCAAATAATTTTACAAAGTACTTTGCTATTTGGATGAAACTTTTCGGTTTGAAAATGATTTTGTAGTTAACGACGTAAAGCGGCGAGTTTGTCCATGAAAAGGCTGGGAATGGCGCTTTTCGGGAAAATCCACGCGCGGGAGTTTAATCCGAGCTTGTGTCCCTGGGGAGAAGAGCAGCCCAGAATTATATTGTTATCAGGGACATTCGAGACGAAACGATACTCGCTCGCAGAATTGTACTCTCGTGTACGTAACAAAAGAGATAACTCGGCACAGCCACTTTTCTGCGTTTCGCAGAGTCATCTGTGCTACGTAGAACATGAAATCTTGTTGAAATTAATCCCCTGTCAGTCCAAACACTATTTAAAATATAACGCTTGCATATTAGATCTCTAACTATCGCGATCAGTGATGAAAAGCAACAGAAAAATAACATTCCTGCAATAAAATTTAAACTTTTCGAAATGATTCTCGCGCAGAAAATGTGAGAATGGAAGTTTGATTCGATACACAGATAGAGAACGAAAATCATATAGAAACATTCCCATCGAAATATTTTAAAAATATCAGTTAGATAAAATACAATAAATTATTAAAAATTTCATAAAGTATCATATATAGAAAAAATTAAACTTTTTCAAGTTATGAAATATATGAAATTTTATGTTTATTCAAAAATTATAACAGGACAGATAGCGGCCAAGCCAATATTAGAACAAAATTGTGGAATGGAGAAACGTAATACTAATTTATGTTGTAACATGAATGTAACATGATGAATAAGTATTTTGTTACACACAACGAGCACACTTAGTTTATCGACGTAAGCACCTTCATTATAACCAATGCTTTACGAAACAGTCTGAAACCAGTAATGAACATTAGCCAATGTTACATGGTTCAGTGGACACTAAATCTAAGTTAACTGTTAATTATTACCAACAGAAACAGGTGGAACAGTACAGGAATGTTCAGAGGATACGGAACAGTTTCTTCCGTATAAATACGTAGGATATCGTGCAGTAGAGCATAAGATCGAGAATATATCGTTTCGGGAAATGTCCTTTAACCCTAACTTTCGAGAGATCGTGTTCTACTTTCTCGCGTCACTGCTTCTAACTTATGTTAGCTTATCAGAAATAAGTGTCAGATAAATTTCTTTTTATTGCCAAACTTTATTTTATCCGCACACAAATTTATTTTATTCTCAAACAAAAATTACAGCTTTGATTTAAATATTGTAATTAAGCAATAATAATTATATCTATATAAAGTTTAAGTAATAATACATTTTAATAAATCATTTTTTAATTTGTATTATTAAGTATATTTTATTACAAAATTTAATTTCTTTTATATGTCAGTATATAATATTGCATATATATCTATAATTTTATATATATACAGATATAGATATAAAATGTACATATGTGTAATTAATTAATATTATCATATTTAAATCGGAGCAATTACTGATTTATGCATTTAAAGATCAAACTCAATTTATTTGTCTCTTTATTGCTACTGCTTGCTCATACAGCTTGCATATTATTTCGTATTGATATGCGCTAATGTATATGACATACTGGTGGTTAATTACAAAACAAAATAATTATATTTTTGAAGAAAAAAATTCTATTTTCGATCAAAGCAGATTTTGATGCTTGATAATAATCATGCAAATTTTTGTAAATACATTTTTCAGTCCTATATTTAGTTTATTATTATCTTTAATATAAAATTTCAACTCTATATTTCTCTGTATCATAGAACTGATAAATATTTACAAAAAACATATATGAATATCATTAAATACCAAGATTCGCTTCGATCGAAAATAAGATTCTTTTTCTTATTTGATTTATTCTTGTAGGTCTAATTTCTACTTATAATTCGAAATAGTTCTTCCTTGGGGAAAGATATCTCTCTGATGAAGTTGTGTTGTTTCCTGGATGACTAATTATCAATGATTGAACGTAGATTCAGGAGAAGAGGTTGGAACGGAAAGGGCAGTTGCGATGGCTAGGTAATTAGGTGAACGAGTATCCAATTAAATGGCACACTCGTAACGAATTACCGGGTTGATAAGATATATACGCGTATATGTAGATGTGTACCGATCGTACCGTCGGCGGAAGAGGGTGGTCGGAAAGAGAGGAAAAGGGGGATGGAGAGGTCAGATAATTGCAACGGCGGAACAATGGGGAATTCGGCATTTCCGCCTCCGGAACTAATAACGTCCGTCGCGCTTACCGCTGCACAAATGAGCGAAAGATTGTTAACTGGTCCCTTACCTGTATAATCTCCGTACATGTGTATCATCACATGGGTCAGCGGATTTCGTTTAACTGCCAAATATGCAATGCTTCCAACGCGAACCTTTTTCTCTTTTTTAATAGCCGCACCGGAATAAAATCACTGCCTTTAATAATAAAGAGAATAATCTATAATATACATAATTACTGTTTGTATAAATACGTAGACATACTAAATAAATTCTGTGTTTATTTACAATTGATATCGGAAAATATTATTAAGTCTTTGAAATACTTCAAATGATAAAATATAATAAGAATAAAATAAAGCGAATAAATTTTTATTTTATGATTCAGTACTCTTTAAAACTTTTAGAATAAATTGTCGCAGTCTGAACAGTGAAAACTAACTGCTGGATATAAAGATAAAAAATTAAGTCACTATTTTTCAAGACTGGAGGCCCAATTTTCTTAGTTATATTTTAACGAATTTAGAGAGTAATAACTCTTTAAAAATCTCATAAAATTAATATCATCAAAAATTCTAAAATATAGATACTAAAAAAAGATAAGTTATTGATATCATAGTGTGTGTTTAATATGTCGTGTCTAACGTATTTTCAAATAACAACTCTATGTCGGGAAACAATTTGAGATTACTCATGCAAAATTCAGCATACGTCGGGAAGCGATTCCTAAAATAAAAACGATTGCTGGGTTTCATCGCCGGGGACATTACAGATGAACGAACGAACGTTTCTATCGGAAAACTATGTAGGTTCGCCATCGCAGCCGCCACAGCCACCGCCAAAGTAATATTTCGCGAGTACTTTCGCGAGTTTCGTCTCTCGTAATGCCGAACACGTATTGCGTATCCATCAACCACACAAGCAGAATGCGCCTCTTTTCCCTTCCTAATGGCCCACGTACTTCTTGTATAAAGCACTTCACGAATGCCGTTCGTTCCTTCGAACTTTTGAAAACGTACACACAAATGATTGAGAGCAAATGGATATATATCTTTTAATAAAAAATAATGGTACCTCCGTGGTATGACCTCGAATTGTAACGCCCAGAAAGTCGAGAGTTTCAGATTCAAACTGTTCTTGGTAGAAACATTTTTCGCAATAAAATTATTCGTAAATTTAAGATTCTCATTGACATCTGATCATTAATATCCTTACACAGAGCTTATTATCATCAATAATTATTAAATTATCTGTTAATTTAATAAAATGATATTATTGCTCTGATCCTTCTCATGATTTTAAATATGTATATAAATTCACAGCAACACTAATAACATTTTTTACTGGCGGAACTGATGTTCACTCAGTGCACATTAAAGCTATTATACACTAACCTCTGAATGTAAAAGTGAGATATCTCAATTAATAAAATACCCAATGTATATTTTATCAAATAGCAAATGTATCGAGGATTTCGCGGTTTAATTCATTTTTATTTTTATTTTTATATATATTCTATATATATTTTTATTAAACGTACGTCCCTTACAATGGTTTTAAAGTGCGCATCAGTTCTGCCAGTGAAAAAAACGCTATAAAATCCATTTTAATCAAATATAGCTCTCTTATTTAATTAAAAAATGGCACCTTTTTTCTTCTCATCTTCTAATGTAAGTCTTTTCGCTATTCCTATCTAATTTTTAACACTCTTGTATCGTCTCTTAATTTTTATGTTTTATTTATTGATATTCTGTTAAAGTCTTTTGTAATTTTCTGTTAATGCCTTTTATGAAACCTCCGTGCGCTCATCTAAATCTTCTATCTAACTACCTGTCTGTCTTTTCTGAACGGCGAACTCTCAAGTTTGCCGAGAATATATTGACGAACTTGCGGAGGAGTACCGCGGCAAATTGGATGGAATTTTCTATGTTAATTATCTTCTCGTTTTGCTAGAGGCGCGATATTGATTTTCCTGGCGGAACGTCCATTCGTGGTTACATTCTCATCTTCCACTTTATCAATTTTTGATAAAAAAAAACCAGCCTTTATGTTCAATAACGGTTCTGCGATTAATCTTTCAGGCAAGCAAAAAATCAAAATGAAGTTATATTCCCGGAAATAAACGGATTATTTTAATTAATTTTGATATTACTTCATAATTATAAAATATTTATGAATTGGATATATTTAATTACTCAATATTGATTTTGAAATTGTATATTAATTGTTTACTTCAGTAATGTACCTCTGTAATCAACATTGTAAATAATATTAACTTTCGCAAAAAAACAAATACATTACAAAATACGAGATTTCATATATTGATAATTTTCTTAACTGCCATTCTATCCTATTCTTCTATTTCTTTCAGGCTTGCGCACATGTCGCGTATACAATTACGAGACACTAATGTGTCTCCAGATCCGTTATACAGTTTTATCTTGGAAATGTAAAAATCTGTGCAGACATTTATGAATGAGTATCTCCTCGAGAGGTTATTCACGCTAAGCTCATAATGACATCACGGCAGAACACGTTCAACCGGATAAGACCAAGATCAATGGAGTTATATGGTCAGCATCATCCGGCCAATAAAAAAAAAAAGAATAGTTAACGTTAATACGGGAAGTGCTGAAAACCCGATATTTCGACAGCGAAAGAATCCCAATGTAATCTCTCTCGCTCTTACGGGTGGAGAAGTTTTTTCACAACACAGTTGCGAAATAAACTTCTAATTACTTTGTGCCTGCCGTACAGACTACGTTCGCGATCGATACGTACACTTTGCTTCACGAAGTATCTCTATATCGCGTAAAACTCCACGAACGAGAGAAGGGTATTCCATTCGTTAATGTTCCGTCGTGTTTTACCGAAAGAAAATGCCGAGTTAGAAATTCTACTTACCAACCAGACCTTTGCCATTATCTAGATATATTTCGTGTAAAGTTAAAAAAATTTAGGTAATTACTAATTTTTTTTAACTTCGATTCTATATATATAAGAATGTATCTTTAATATTTTAACCAACACATATATCGTATAAGAAGTTAAAAATACAATAATATTAATGTTAATCCTTGAATCGCTCAAAATAAATTGAATCGAAACTCTTGTCTGTCTGAACCGACAAAATTGAACAATAGGAGAAGAATATATCTCATCGAAATATCTAGACTTGGTCGGAGAACTCGGTTACGTTTTGAAATCGATGTGACCTGATATAAGCATACAACGGTTCGATGAAAGCGAACCGAACATGTTCCTAACAATGAATCGCTTCCTCTCTACATATTTAAACGTTCGAATAGCCGGAGGAGAAGCGACAGCAGCCGAGACGATAGTCGACCAAAATTGAAATCGCTAAAGGAGAAAAGCTCCTCTATATATCGATTGCACGAAGGCAATGCTGCTAGACGTGTACCGGTAAAGTCAACTGTGATTGAATGAAGAAACCCTCGAATCCCTCGTTGGTGCAGAGAATAAAAGTTGGAAAAGCTTTGAGGTCAAGGCTGAAACCTTACTGAGAATTCGCGAGAGAAAATAAATTGAAGGAACTTGAAAAAAAATCTTCCAATAAAAAATAATTATCCTTGACATACTTTTTACTGATATATAATTTAACTTAATAATATAATTATAAGAATTATAATACAGTTACATTTTTATTCATTTTATAGTTTTTCATTTTACGCATATCAATACACTTTTATTTGTATATTATCATATTTTTGGTTGTTCATTAAAGAGATCGAGAGAAACGAACGAAATTCTTACGCGGCAATCAAATCTTGTTTCCTGAATCTCACGATTGTAGAAGTCAGTTATAATCCTCTTTACAGTGAAAACCTTGTCGTCGACTAGTGTTATCCACGAGATTAATTCACCTTTCGCAAGAACATGACACAGCTCTCTCAATCGCGACGTCGTGTCATAATGGCTGACGAGAGTTATGGCATCAATTATACTAAAGCGATAAAGTGTCAAGTGCTACATCTGCGAGGAATAATAGCGACGAATCGCAACATCTGTCCTTGTCGTGTTCGCGCGATCAATATATCGCACCGCGATAACTTCCGGTCGCGAGAGCATCCTCGTTAGCAAATGATTTGGCGAGATTTCTTGCTCATACTTAATAAGCGAGGAAAGATAAAGAAGCTATTCGGAAGGACGGAGGGCCGACTCCGCGTTCCGTTCCGTAATTAAGTAATTCTCCGTTGAAGCAAACTTTCCTTGTCTGTCGGTTCTCTTCGATGGAATTGCATCCCTGATTAAATTACATTGAAGCAGCCGCGGAAGCGAGTTCGGTGTCGACAACGGAAACAAGAAAACAATATTGATCCACTTTACTAACGCGACGTTTTACTTCACCAGAGAAACGTGAGAAAAAAATACTGAACTGTTTAATTACCCCCAACAAGTCAATAATATTACACAAACTATTGTTACTAAATTGTTTTCCCTTATTTAATTAATTAACAATAATTATTCGTTATTATGTACATAAAATATTAAATAAATATACATGTAATTTTTAAATAATTAACATATTCAAATGTTAGAAAAATATGTATTCATGTTAAATATACATTTGTAGTTATTTTACAAATTATTTATGTATGTATGTGTGTATACCTTTTGAATTATATGAATATATATATATGATCATATTTTTTATAATATGCTATGCTAATGTATAAAATGTTTAATCTTCTCAAAAACGTGCACATATATAGTATATAATTCATTAGAAAAATATCATGTTTAAAATATCATCTTGCAAGCAAAGTTTGTCATACGATACACTGGGGAAGCCAAAGCTGCGTAAATAAAATAATAAGTTAATAACGTTCTTGTAAAAGCCAACAAGCAATTAATTAAGTTGAAAACATAAATCCTCATGGGAATAATATCACAAAATATTCCAGGATAGACATATTGTCCGTGTTAATACTTTCAGCAATTCGAACAATTTTCTCAAATTCTATTTTTAAAGTTTTTTTCTATAAAAGATACTAATACGGTATTCGCAGAAAAAGGAAACAAACGTTATATATTTCATAGTTTGTGAAAATAAAAAAAATGTTTTATTACTTGTAGATTGCATTCTTGTTAGAAAAATAATAATAAAAATATTTTTAATGTTATTTGAAAGTAATAGTCAAACGCAATTAAATAAATTACTGTTAGATAAATGACAACATAAACGTTCAAAAGATAGTTAATAAATATGTGATAGATCACCAGTCACCATGATATTGCATTATTGCTGTAATATATTTTCTTACGAGTCTAAAAAAATATATTTATGGAAAATAAATTGAGTTCCAATAGGAAACTCGAACTTCCATCATATTTCCATGATATTTCCATGTTACCTGAAC
>NW_011627245.1:415722-435025 GCF_000204515.1 Acromyrmex echinatior | reverse complement strand
ATGTTGCAATCGTATCGGATGTATAAAAATAATATGTAAAAATTATGGAAGCTGAGAAAAAAACGAGAGAGATGTGGTTATATTGTACAAACCAGTTTACACATAGACGCGATTACATTAGTCGCGCAATGAGTCGCAATACACTAATGGACGAGTATCGTACAATTTCGCGGTCGTATCAGAATCGAGAACCGGCCGTAATTGTATTATATCCTAGAATAATCGAAGGGATCGATTGAACATTGGAGGAGCGTTTGGACGTGCACAATACTAAATACGCTACAAACATAGCCCCGTTCGATTTGGATGGCCAGCTTCCATATACAATCGAACCGCGAGAGATAAACGATTAATCACAGCCACGTGTCCGATAACGATCGTCATTTCGACGATCTTACTGGCGATTTCAATTTACATTACGAGTGACTAACGGCCATAACCGTGACGTTGTCACGGTCACTTGTCGCGAAAGCGATAGCTCGTCATTGTTCCGGTTAGTAGATATTTAACGATCGTACATACCGTGTACACGAACACAATACGACAATTATTTAATTATATTACAAACAGAATGTACTGCAGATCTGCGCTTCGCTTATTCAGGAAAGGCACGTACTTAATGAAACGCCAACAATCGTATAAAATTCCATATTAATGTTATTTGCGAAAACAACTGGCTACGTAAATTCAAATTTCGAACAAATCCACATGTATTAACATGAGAAGAGTAAACACAAATGTATAAAAAAATCCATTAGCGTAAAAAAAAAATCCTCTTTTTTTTTTATTTCCGTGTTTCCATCTCTGAAATTTATTTCGTGATGGATTACGAAAATAGATTCGAAAAAAAATGCGAAAAACTATTAAAATTATTTCAATTAAATTTTCACTCATTTTTAATTAAATTTCAAATCATTTTTAATTAAATTTCAATGCACATACCTATTTAATTCGATCCCTTCCGTGATCGATATTATCTAATAATTGAGATATTATCGGGATAATCCTTAATACAAAATTTATACAAGACATAAAATTACAAAATATAATACATTCTATTTGTGCGACAGTATTCGCGTTTCGAAATTTATCGAAATTCTCTGTTTATCCACCACACGAAAACCACAATCGAACGCCAGCATTAATTACCACTACACGTAGCACGTAACTAATGACTCGTAGCATAATAAAGTACAATTTGCTGCAAAATTCGAATGGCCAACCGGTCTGACAGAGAATCGAATTTGTCGTAATGTATCGTATCGACGCATACAATGGTGTAACGCCCGTAACGCTTCAATGTTATAATCGTCGAGATTTACAGCGCCCCATTAGCGTACAGAGGACTCATTTCGTTTTATGCAAATACGCAAAAAGCATGCGGCGTTGCGTTTAATCACACGCACGTAGGCACACGTGTCGGTCATTTTCACGCTTTGTTCACCGTTATGTCGAATATCGAGTTCAAGCACGATTATCCCTAATCATTTGTCTGTTGACCGATTGTTTATTTTCCGTTTATTTCCTGAATAACGTAAAAGGAAAAAAGTAAGCTTGATACGCACAGAATAAAGTTAACGTTTTATCACGCAGAGATCAACTTTTATGAATTTTTGAAAATTTCGAAGGCATGAACAAATGAAAGAATTTTATACCGCAAAGGTAAAAAAGAGAAGATATTTATCGTTACAATTTTGTGCTTTTGGGCTAAAAAAAAATGAATATTTTTATAAAAAGTACATATTTATCACGTAAGAGTTGGTGTTTTATATACTTAAACTTCCTCGTTGAGTGCTTCCAGAAGAGCGAAGTTTCGCACGATGTCGGGCATTATTTCGAGTCTCCCTCTCGAATAAACAAGAGAAACTACTCGCGGCATGAGTAAGGAGGGTAAGATCCACTCTCTTTCGACGATGAAGCGAGAACTATTTTTTGCAGGGAAGAAAAAAGGCGCAGAACGCGCTATTCATCCCCCGTTCCGACCCCGCGCTTTTATCGATGCGCACGCTTCGTCTCCGCGGATTAAAAACGTACTGCCGCGCATTTAGGTCACCATGCACGTAGAGGTTTCTGCATTGTTTTTTGCACGATAGAATCGCGGTAATTTTGTTTCGAATTTCAAATATGCGACCGACCGGCGCACGTAACTGTCAAAAATTATTCGAGTTGTCGCTACTGAAAATTATTTGACGTTCGATTTCTTTTATTCCAGTAATTCCCAATTAAATTGCGCGATAATTTATAGATGTTCTTTGTCAATTTATAACTTCATTCTAAATAATTTTTTTTTTTCAATGATAACAATCTCCATATCTTAAATAGGAATTGATATACAAACTTGTGAACTTCTCAGTTCAGGAACTTTTAACTTCTTCAATTTATCTCTCAAGTTTGAGAAAAAGATTAAAAATTGATAAATATGAATTTCAAACTTTTTGTTGCCGATAGCCGCGTGACTTAAAAATTCGAATGCCGCTTTCATTAAGAGTCATTTTACTGCTTTATGTATAAAGTCATTTTGCTCCTTTCCTTTTACTTCTTGCTCCTCCATTTGTTGTAATAATTCGCAAATAAATTGATAAAGTTTTTAAAAAGTTTTTATTTGATAAAGTTAATTTGTAGTTTCATCCTGAATATCATTTTCTTAAAAAGGTAAGTTTCTGTTTTGAACAGAAATCAATGTACGAACTTTCAATAATCTCTCAACAACAATCCTAAAACTCAAGAATAAGTTTTAAAAATATTTTTAAAAAATTTTGTTAAAATAACTTTTCACGCATTTCACATTATATTTACTAATTTTTTTTTTTTGCTTAAAAATATAATAATATTTCCCTTAAAATAGCAAGGCGAACTGCTGCTTTGAAAATTCATACTGTAATTTCTAATTGAATGACAATTTAATTTATCGTTGTACATTAAAACAACTATTATAATATTAATATATAACATATTGACTATATAATATATTAACTTTATAACAGAATTCGTGCTCGTTAAAATCGACCGTGTAAATTCGAAATTAACAGATTACAAAATACTCTCTATTGAAACTGCGATGTTTACGGTTTTCCACGTTTATGTATGTATTGTACAAAGTTTGAATTCGACATGGGAAAAGTAATCGTGTCCGGACATATTTGTACGGTCGAAAACGTGCCAAATTATATTCTCGGAATTTCGGAGCGGTGCTCCACGGGTTTAATAAGCGACGAATTGCAGCGTATTCGCGAACTTATTTCTACAATCTCATTTAGCCTGCGCCGCGCATTAATGCAAAATGCGCGGGCTACGTACGAGTAGTTTCGCGTGTGTCTCGTTAAACAAAATGAATCGTGTAATTTCGGCATATTAACTTTCCTGCAGTATCATAATCCGAGAAACGACGGTACAGCCAAATGCACGCGAGAGTTTAATACCTTTATTTTAAAATCTTCACGAAAGAGAGAGAGAGAGAGAGAGAGAAATATATATCTCAATTGCTTGTCACTGCACGCAAACTAAAATTGGCCGATAAAAATGAAATAATTGAGATATTACGCTCATCGCGATTATATATAGTCACGAAATTGTACGGACAGTGCGCCAACATAGAAATTTTAACTGCTGTCCGAGCGTTGAAAATTGTAGTTTCACGCATTACGAGCACTGGTAGTTTCACAATTAATTATCCAAAATATAAACAACAGTTTGAAGGAATCATCGATATCACGGCGCACTACCTGGATAATAGTTTCGCGATTGTATTTCATCCTAAACTACTTTTTTTCGTGTACGTTCTGTTCAAAAATTAAATAGTCGGAATTTATTTAATACAATCTACTGTGTATATCTCAATGATCACTATCTATCCATTTCAGGCAATCTATAATTTGCATCAGAATTCAAAGATAGAAAGCTGTTTACAATTTTAAATACATAATAAAAAGGGTAACATAAAAAATATTTGTAGCATCAGAATACACGCATATAAGCAGTATTTAAATTATCAGAATTAATTTATTATCGTGTGTATATTTATATACAAAAATATGCATATCGTTTATTATTAAAATACATATAGAACAAATAAAAATATCTCTATTCAATTATTACAATTACTAATTATCCTATATATATTTATAAACAAAATGCAATAAATGCATTATCAGAATGTATGTACATAAATATATTTATCAAACTATATGTAGCATATAATAAATATAATTTTATCCAACGCAAATTATAGATCGTCTAAATTAAACCTGATATAAATGGAACTTCAGATTTCGCTTCGACGAAAAATAGGTCTCGATTCTTTCTTTTTTTTTCCTATCTCTTTCTCTTTCAGCAGCTGCACTGATCTCTCGCCATCAGCTGTCACGTGAGTTCAGCCTGACGTAATCTCTGCCACGAGAGATAAACAATAAACGTGGTGTAGTCGGACACAACGCAGCGATACTCACCTTTTATCGCAGCGTCCGTAGTCGATCTTCGATGACCGCGTCACCGTTTCCCTGCCTCCGCGATGTGGACGACATGCAGCATCTGGGATACCAGTGGTGCGAGTGGAGCAAAACGGAGGGACACAACCACGGCGTTACATCCCGAGCGCGCGAGATGAACGCGCCGACGTCGCGTCGTACTGTTTGTCAATTTGGCGCTCACGGACGTGCATTCGGGATCGAACGAGCGAGCGAGCGAGCGAGCGAGCGAACGAACGAACGAACGTAACGAATAAACGAACGAAAGTAAACACGGTCAGTCGGAGGGACAGACGGACAGCCACGTGATCGCGTCGCATCGGATCGGGTGGCGTCGTGTCTGTTCGTGCAGCTTCCAACAGCCGGCCTTGTCGCGAGGATGGCCGAGGCCACGTTGATTCGGGCGCGCCGCTCCCGAATTCGCGCTTGTATGTGTCTTTTCCTCCCCTTTCTCGTCGTTTTGTTCTTATCGAATTATCGGCGCAACCAGCAGCCCATCGACGAATCGCGGTCGTCGCGGCGGGCGTGGATAACGTCGCTCGCCAGACGACGACGACGGCGATCGCTTGTCGTAGGGCGAGAGGGGCGCGGAGCTACTCCGACGATCTCCGCTGCGGAGGACATCTCGTCGCGAAACTGTCGCAGCGCGACCACGAGCGAACGTCATCGTTCGCGATGGAGCCGACGGAAACGCGGCGCGCTGATTGGCGGAACCACTCGCGAGCCGTCCGGTTAACATGTCGGTCACGTGGCGACATCTAACAGCGTTGCTAAATTGTTCGTATCAAAGGCGGAGAAGACTTGCTCTTCGTGGTAAATTCGATCTCAAGGAAGAATATGTTGTGCAGCGTTTATGTGTAAATATACTGCGTGTATGCAACGTAAACTATGTAAATATATTTTAATATATGTTTTAAAATATGTTTTACATGTATACATTCATAATAAATGTTTATGAATATATATATAGGGAAATAAATACGTAATGAATAATAAATAATATACAATAAAGAGGAAAACTTCTTATTATGAGATAGGCGCCTAATATGAGATAGTGGCGTTTCTACTAAACTAATAGACACTATCTATTAGTTCTATCATGAATTTATTACTCTTGGATTTGAAAACTATTTAGTAGAAAATTCATTATTAGATCATGCCTGTAGTTGTAAAAAAAGATTTTAGAATTTGAATTATTTTTTACATATAATAATATTTACATATATAATAGATATATATATAGATATATATATAATACATAATATTAAATCGAAATATTTTTATATGTCCTATTTTTATGCATTTTAATAATAAATAATCTATGGATGAATTGAAATCTATTAACAGATTAAGGGAATATTTTACTTATTTTACTTTATAAGGTCAAAAAAGTCGATTTTTTTTCCATAAATCGATAGTACTAGTAACTCTTCGAGAATATGTCTCTAAAATTTGGCGAGACGCCAAACTAGATGTTTATATTTTTATTATTTACAATACTTTTTTTTAAATAAAAAACAAAAATTTGTACGCATTATACAATAATTATATTAAAATGTACAAAAAGTTTTAAGATGATAAATATTAATCTTCCTTTTGAAAAAATTACGAAAAATCTCCTTTTTTTTGGTCTCCTCTTTAAAGTAGAAGTTCCTTAATGTCGTGAAATTCTCTGAATACTTTATTATATAGTTAGATGAAACATATATTTTATTATTCGAAATATTGCAGTTTAATATGCATCAGTGCACTAATGCATTCAATCGAGTTCGAATGTGTCCTTATCATTGCACTAAAGCATAAAACTTCTATCTCATTTATATATTTATATTTTTATTTATCAATACTAAAATCAAATATTAAAACAATGATAAAACAAAATTACTTCTTTCTATATTATGTTATTTAATGTGAAATAATTTACATATTTTATATATATGGCTTGTATTGTCTATATGAAAAAAAAATCGTATAAATTTAACATAAACAATAATAAAAATTTCATATAAATGTAATCTTGTTGAAATATACGGCAAAACTCTGCGTAAATTTTTATAATTATGTCATTTGATCATTCTTATTCTTTAAGATACAGCGGAGTATATCTGACATGTTTTTCGAGATAAACTTGGAAGAAGCGCAGAGTAATTCGCAGATGAAGCTGTGGTTCACCAGGCGGTGAGCTAAAACGAGGTCTTTTGCGTCATTCAACTCCTCGTCTCTTAACTCATCATATACGCGTGCTATTCCTTCGCAAAGACTCAAAGTGGTATGGAAGAGATCTGCTTGTGACGCAAGCCACGGCAGACAAGTAGATAAAACCGTCTAAAAAAAGGACACATTTAACTTTTAGAGGAGGTCCATTTTTTTAATCTTACTGCTTTTCCTTGAATAAAATTTTTTTTTACATGTTTATTATTTTATTATATTTCTTGCCTCAAAATATGAAACTGTTTCAGCACTACTTTAATGGCTTTTCTGATTTATAAAAGTCATACGGGATCATTTAATAAACTAGATAAAAATCAGAAGTCATATTTACATTACAGTATCGGCTACATTTACATTTCCAACTAAAATTGTATTTCTCATTCATTTTTACTTTTCTAACTTAATTCTAATATTTAAAATAAATGAAAAATTTCCTTTTCCTTTGAATAAACCCTTGCTCGTAATTTTTTTTATTCGCGGGACCAAAAGATTTACCATGCAAACATCCCGCGGCAGCCAAAAGATCACTTTTTCGTCCTGCTGTATTTTTGTATGGTCTTCGAGCGTTTCGTCTTCGATTGACAAAAGAGTGTGCTTGTGTTCGTATTCGTCACTGATCGTCGATGAATTTTCTGTAACTAGATGTTCTGCTATCACTTCCGGCAAAAGCTCAGGATCTACCTCGTTCTGTCCATTCAACTGTTGGATTTTTACCTGTTGGCGTTTCGACCTTAAGTCATGATTTGGGGATTTCTCCAACAAAACAACAGTCTCTATCGTTTTGTTTATTATATCATTCATAATTTCTTGTACTATCTGGAACCGAATATATCGCTATTTATATTATAGGAATTAAAGTTATTTTTTTTAATGATTTTTAAAAGAAAATATAATTCATAATCAAATATCATTTTATTTCCCATTTTTCAATATATAAATATAGAACTTTTGTACTAAACCCACAAATAATTTCTTATAAATATTTTGTTATAAAATTACTTATTCAAATATTTAAAATATTCTGTTTTAATCCAAAACAATTTATCCTATATATTTATAGTATTATATAATTATACTAAAAAATATTATATTTATAGTTAAAAATGTCTACGTTAATTTAACTTCAATATAGAGTGCAAAGATTCCATAAGGAATCATTATCTTGTCTTTTCTTTCTCTCTTACAGTTTATTTTATTTGTGTCTAATGATTCTCTCTCTCTCTCTCTCTCTCTCTCTCTCTCTCTCACTATACTTTATTTATTTCATCGCAAACGTAATAATCATCGATTGCAAATGATATTGACTTCGTAAGTCAGTATTAGTGTGAGTTTCAAGTTACCTCGTTAACCTCTTCTCGAAGATAATTCTGCCCCAATTTCAACTCCTTAACACGGCGCTTCTGCTCTTCGACGTATTTCTCACCTTCCACTGTATCAGTACAAACTCTAGCACCCATGGCAAGGGAGAACGCTTTTCCTAGTCCCACACTAGGATTCTCGTTCTTGCAGAAAGCTAGCAGCATGGTGGTATAATGAACCGAGTCTCGGTTTACCAGATACATGCGGCAAAGAAGTTGCTTTGCCAGCATCAGCCTCAATGTTGTGCTGCGAAAGCAATTTAATTGAAAAATTTATTGAAAAAGAGAAGTGTAAGAATTGATTTTTTTAAAAAGCATTGTTCAGAAAGTTTTTTAATCAAAAATGTTTAATGGAAGGTATAATTAATTGAAAGTGATTAATCGAATCGTTCATGAATGAAAAATTAAAATAGATTTAAAAAAAAACCTACAAATCAAATCAAAATTTTTAATAAAGAATGTTTTAACGAATTGTTTTCGAACGGATTTAATCCCTTTTAATTTTCTACTTCATAAATTTTTATTTCGTTTAATTTGTGTTTTCCATATACCTAGAATCATCCTCGCTTCTTTCTATGAAATCGTTCCCCAAACTCGAAAAATGCTCGCCTAATTGTGCTTCCTTACGCAACATTATATTTTCTAATGAATCGAAGTTACTGTGCTCAAGTTTTTCATCCAAGAAATTCTTATAAAGGGTGGAAATTTCGAGAAACCACAAGGATATCGAATGGAATTGTTCGCATGTGACTACCTCTTTCGATTCAGAATCATGTATCTTGAAGGCTGCTCGTGCTTTCAGAATATCCTGATGCGATGGCACAGGCAGATCCATTGCATACAGGACAAATTCTCGCCATTCGATATATTCGGTGGAGCCGAACAATCGTTCGACCAATATTTCGATATCCGGAGGTCGCAATTGTCGCCAGGCGCATGGCACGAAGGGCGGATAACAATCCTCTATGCCGCAGGATACCAAATCCTGGAGAACGTAAACTAGGACGCGTTCACTGACGATTCCATGCGGAGCAATTCGTTGGAAAATGTCTACCAACCGACCAAGTTGAACCATTCGGAATCGTAGAGGTGAAGGCGCTTCTCTGATCGGAACATTGAATTGTTCGTGATCTGTACTTACGATGTTTGATCTCACGACAAATCGATCGCCGTCTAATAGTAGTTCTTCCTGAATTGGTCTTTCTTCTTCGATGGCAAAGCAAAAGACGTTCGCCATTTCGTCGATACTTTCGATTTCACGTTTGTATCTAAAAATATACGTGATTATGTACATTATATATCTAATTTTTAAAAGGCAATATTATTAAGGCATAACTGATGTTAATTAAAAATAATTAAATATATAAGAATCTATTTTTTAAATATATATATCTAAATAATATTTTCGTTTACAAAGTATTTGTAGAAAGCTTCATGATGTTTTAACATTTAAAAATTAAATTATACTCTTCAACTTGCAATTAAATGAGTAAATAATTGATTCTAATAAAATAATTTATTTATATTTTCTATATCATATATTTCCATAAAACTAATTTAATGTATTCGTTTTGCGATCTCTTTAACTTGCTAAATAAAAGACTAATGCGATAACTAATTTTAACTAAATCAACCTTTCGATGATATGGTGATGAATGCGATGGAAGGTCTGTTTCATAATATCTAGAAAAAAAGTCACGTCTGATCGAGCAGCCGCATTCAGCACATCCAATCTCTGATATATACGATCGATCTCGAACAAAACGGCGTATCGCCATTCCTCGACTAAATCATGATGTCTTCTAGTTAGTTTGGCGAGTGTAGAATCGGCCAAACTGTCTCCTTTGCTTTTAATTTCGGTTTTTAAAATTACGGCTTTCTCTTCCTTCTTCAATGTATCCAGCATCAGTGACGAGATGGAATCTACGGTACCTCGCACTTTTCGAATATTATCTTTGATAATATTATAAATGATATTCTGATCAGAATCAAAGCTCTTCGATACGTCGATTAATAAAGTTTCGATTTCAGTCTTAAACTGATCCTTATTTATGATTCGAGCGGAAGTTGCGATTGATTTGATCTTTGTCATTTGTTCTTCATCCAAGATTTCTTGAAGAACATCCTCCAATTCGATATTATCAAGGACGATTTTAGAGAATCGCGATTCTTGCAGTGGTTTCTGCAACATGGAGGTGTAATAATCCTGAAGAAGCTGCATAGTATCTACGAATCTGTCAACTTCGGTTTGCAAAATTCCAATATACACATTAACGAGAACCACGGTTTCCATCAAAATCCACTGATTGCGCAACGTACGTTTTCTCTCTTCTTCAGCCTCGTATCTTCGCGCGTCACACAGCTCCCACAACTCTTTTTGAAAATCATCGACCTAGTGCGAAAAATTTAAGACTTTTAACAACGAAAAGAGTAATAAATGTAATTCTTTCTACATCCTGTCAAAATGAAAAAAATTTTATATTGAAATTAAATTAGGATTAGATATTAACCTTTACAGGATAGAAAAGCCATTATATTGGCATTGAAACAGTGTCATATTTTGAAGCAAGAAATACAATGAAAAATAATGAATTATAACAAATCTTACCAAAGAAAATTTAAGCTGTAAGATTTCAAAAATAAACTTTGCCCTTTGAAAATTAATATGAATAAAAGTTTATAGATTATAGCAAATTCTCTTTTTCCTCACTTCTTTACTATATTATTATTTTCTATGTGTACCCGACAGTGTAACTCGCATTTCATGTCCAAATCTTTCCTGAGATCGTCATCGATTTCATTAAAGGCCTGTTGAAAATCTTTTAATAAAATCTGCCTTTTATCAGGTCGATCGATGAATCTCATTAAATTCCTGAAGACAAGTTTCTTATAGGGTATAATGGCTGACATATGCATCCTCTTCAAGGAAAGAATCTCTTTCAAATTTTCAATGTAAGCCTGTTCAACGCTCTCCCAAAGTGTAGCCAAAATTTTGAGTAAAGCTGTAGACTGAGAGAAGTCCAGCCATTGCCAGTTGCTTTCCCCAGGTTTAGCGTAATCTTTTCCTAACTGTGTTTCAATTTCTGATTGTAAATTGCGGCTTTCAGCTTCGATAGCTTCCTTTTCTTCACATTCTGAGGGTTTCCATTTGGATTTTGGTATCAAGCGTTTAATAACGGCCGTTTTCGAATTAATAGCAAATTGATTTTGTTTATTATGATCTGCTTGTAGAATCTTTTCGGAAAGTTTCGAGGGTAATTTCTTTCCATAAAAATGATCGATAATAAGTTCGGCTAATTGTTCCAAGATTGAAAGATCGAGATTTTTGTAAAAAAATCCATATGCAATATCTTGATTAGCATAAAATTCGTCCATCGAGGTAGCATTGTCGGGTAGAGGTATACAAGTCTGTTCTTGACTGTCTATTGCATTTGACTTTGGCATTGCCTTAATATAAATTGTCATGAACGTCATAGAAGAAATATAATCTTTTGCTGTGGAAATTGGGTTCGGCAACAATCTAGATTGCCTATTAAAAGAACATTAATATTTAGAAAATCCGTATATAACGCAATTATTAATTTAATAATTCATTAAATGAGCTTTAATCCTTTCAGATCTGATTTTTTATTGGAACTATGTTAAAAAAATTTATTTTAATTCAGTTCACACATACTTAAATTTAAATAAATAATTTATACTAAACAATTAAGTTTTTTCAAAATTTTAACTATTTTTCCAACATATAGCTTTTTATATACATTATTATATACATCAGATCTCAGATATCGATAGAATTAAATAATTTCAATGGATAATGTCTTCAAATTGGATGTACGCTGAGTCTGAAGGGATTAATTGAAAATAATAAGCGAAATCGAATTAACTCTCCAATATGTAAAATTTAGAAACAATGACCTGTTCATTCAGAATGCTCTCTTTTTATGTTCGAAATTTTATAGTGTACGAACGTAAACTATATACGCTAAATACGCGCAAACATTGTTTTAAAACGAGGGGAAAGGCAATAAATAAATCTGAACATATGAATAATATCAGTAATATTAAGTATCTTTTCAGAATCTATATAACTTATAAAATTACAAATTAATTTTGACATTAAACACGCCTGTATATAGCGAATGTGTCATCCTCGAACACAATTCTGACTGATGGAAGATCGATGTTTTCGACGTTGACATCAGTAAGTTTGACAGGATCGGGAGGTATCTCACGTCCTGTCAGTGCTTTCTCCAACATCGCCATCTGTTCATAGGTGTTAGGATAATTTAATAATGCCCATCCTTCGACATCTCCGATTCCTTTTAAGTACTCAATCAGTATCTTCGTATTCAATTCGTTCGAAATAGGTTGACCCAACGTGAGGAACTCGTAAGTCCATTTGCCTAAATATCACAGGTAGCAATCAAATAGCAGTCATTGCTATTCTGCGATCTACAATAAGTACATCTTTGGTAATTAGATTTGTAATGTCTATTATATCTATTATTAAAAAATTAATTCTCAATACAATATCTTTAATAAACTGTATTTATACAAGTCATTTATCAAACATGGCATCAATAATGTTGTAAATCGCGCCTTTAGAGTTGATAACAAAATTATTTTATTAAACACCACATTACAAGAACAACACACTGTAATATGGCATATCCACCTAATTTGGTTCTTTATAACTTTCATAGAAACGGTTATATTGTAATTTTTTTTTCAATTGAACCGTCAGACATTAAGAAACATAATGGAACTAAACAAATGTATTAATATGTATCTTTATTAATAAAAAAAGTTGTAAGCGATAAGAAAAGCATTTAAAAGAGAAAGCCGAATATGCTATATCAAAAAGAAGTTTAAGAATTATAATTATGACTTAAACTGTTCTCCTAAATTTTTCTACCTATGTACGCGGTATCGCTTAAAATCGGGTTCATATCGTCATAAGGTATCTGTCTAGGCGTTTGCGTTTGTTTTTCTTCAGGTGAAACGTTCTGGTGAAACGGTGTCGACTTCGCTGATCGTTCAATCTTCTTTGGATGACGCTCCCTTGAGTCATTCTTGCTCTTAGTTTCCAATCTCTTGATGTCTCTCTCCGTCGTCGAGATGATGTTGAGATCGATGTACTCCACATCGGTCATTTCCCGCTTGTAGCTCTCCAGACAATGATTGATCGCATCTTCCATCGTCAGCAAACGAATTCCAGTATTCTTCAGCAACTTTTGTAACTGTCTGTGCAAGGTTGCATTTGTCACACCCAAAATAATGGCTGCGACCTTGACTCTAGGCACTGGACAATCCATTATTTTAGCCGAATAAGGATATAAGATCTCCAATAAGCGATGAACGATGTAACCAAGCACAACGCAACCTAATCTGTAAACTTCTTCAACTTCCTTTTCTCTCTTCGGCACAAATTGATCCCAGGGCGAAGCTAGATCCCGATAATTCTCAAAGTCTATATCAGTCAAAGACTGCTGACGTTCCAGCTGAAGTAACTTTTGATTTTCTTCAACCTTTATTCCCCATTATTTTCTCTTGCACCGTTCTTCTCTTCATCTTCATTCATTTTCATATCTTTTTCACTTTCTATTTCTTCTATATTTTCTGCTTCTTCGACATCATCAAAGTAATCCATATATTCGAATATTGGTTGGCTCTTCAAAAATAACATTTTCCATTCGTTCCAAATAGAATTTGGGATATGATTACCATTTGCTTGACGATAATCAGCAAGTTTCACCGCGATATCCACGAAATCGTTCATAATTTCTAAACAGATATCTTGATGTTTTTCTTTCATCCTGCGTATCTTTAAAAACATTTTACATTTTACATCAGCACCTTATAATGAAAATTATTTATACATTATGAAAATATATTATTATTTTTTATGTATTAATAATTTAAATTCATTACAATCTCTCTCTCTCTCTCTCTCTCCCTCTCTCTCTCTCTCTCTCTCTCTCTCTCTCTCTCTCGCTCTCTCTCGTTTATGCGTTTTTTAATTCAGCTTATATATTTGCTTACATATATGTAACTTATAAATATTATTATCAATGTTCAAAATATTGAATTTTATATGATGTCTTTTACTTATATATTATCTTTCTCAGTTTTTCTAGCTTTCTTCTATTTTCAAATTGATTATTTCTCTATTCTATCTCATTTAATTTCACTTAATATTGTCAATATTTTACAATTATTTTCTGTAACCATTGCTTATATATTTTTCTTCTTCTTCTTCTTAAAAGAAGAGATTCATAATAAAATATTATTACACTACTCACCTTTTCTTCGCGAATTCTCTGTTGCAGTTCGCACATTCTACTGATCTCCATTTCCACATCTTCTCTCTCTTCCTTTATTGTTTCTTCATCTTGATAATATTGTTTAAATCGTAGTTCGTCATGTTTAGCCTTCAGCAACATTGTATCAACTATCTTACGAGTCTCCACAATTTTACTTCTTAAGTTTCGCACCTCACACAGCTTCCTCAACATCTGTTTCTCATAACGCGACTGATCCAGCACTCGTCTTCCGAGAGCTTCGTCGAAGAATTTGTCCTGTTTCCTCAGTAATCGTTCCCAAGCCTCTGCCATCATCATTGTTTGTGTTTTCAGTTTCAATTTGTGACATTCAGCCATTTTCTTGCTACGCTTCTTCAAGAAGTCGATATATTCCGCAGCAGCTGTAGGATCTTCGATACAAGACATATCCAAGATTCTTTTCGAAGGACAACACTCGACTTGATATTTTTTCTTCGTCTTACAAACCGGATGTTTGCGAGTGAATTCGTCCAATATTTCGCTCTCTTTCTGTTTTTTATCCGGCAACTTTTCTGGAATAAAGTGCTCAATCGGCTGTATCACTGGATACTCCATGAGGGCTTCAAATCGCTCTCGTTCTTGTCTACAGGCTTTCGTGATAGCCCAAAACTTATTTCTGTGCCAGAGGACGGTATCGGCTGCCTTGATCAATGGTGTTGATAGAGGGTGTTCAGATGATATGTAAGACGGTAGATGTTCAGGTACTTTGGAGACGTCGAATCTACTATTCATGTACTTTTGCTTTTTCTGAAGAGCAATAAAATGCAGTCGGTCCTTGCCTTCGAGGCTCAAATATACTTTGTAGAACAGCTGGAGAGACGCAGCACCTTTATCCTAAAGTGTCGTTCTTATACAAATCACTTTACAATATAATGTCTAGTATCTTCATAAAAAGATATGTAAATTAATAGAAATTTGTCTACAATAAAAATAATACTTGTTTTTAATATAGCTTTTTTTCAAATAATAACATTTACTTTAGAAAACTTGAAATCGAAACTAAAAAGTTTTCGATTTGAAAAATTATTTAAATGTTTTTTTTTTCCTTATCCTGTTTAATTTTTTAAATCTATTTATTGTACTACTTCTTTTGCAAGGATACTTTAGAGATGTCATTAATGCACTTCTCGCTCAGCGTGACATTGATCAGCTTTAGCCAGATTTGTAAGGTCCTCAGGTTCACCCTGGACAAGGCAGGATCTCGTGTAGGAGCAATGGTGCTTAGTTGATCGCTATTGATTATATCATAGCTATGCAGAATCTGGGCCAGTAGTGTGCCATCTCTCGTGTACCGACCAAACGTCTCCGGCGTGAGATCCATGATCGTACCTAGTCTTGTACGCAGCCATTCCTTCAACGTATCGGCCATTTGTGGGAATTTAGTGAGTTTATACAATTTCGAACGTCTTGGGTCCAAAAGTCGTGCTTTCGACGTTGATGACGTGATCCAGACATTGCGACTTGACAACTGTAATTGTACGAAATTAGCATCGTATACACAATGCCGTCTGAGAATTGAATGTCAAATTTCTCATGGTGGAATCTGATTCCACCACGCCTCTAAAAAAAAACCAACATGACCAAAATGTGTCCCCTTCGAAACCCTTCCACTTTTTTATTTGAAACGTTTTTTTATATCATCAAAAATAAGTGAGATATTTCAGATGATCGATTTAAGTGGATCTCTGTATACATAGATTTTGTAAAGATAACAGAGATTTGGTAAAGAGAGCCTTGAAGCCTGTCAGACTATCGATTCTGCAGACAAACTCGATTGCCAATTGAAAACCGACTTAATTACAATGAACAAAAAGCTGACTGACTGTGATTAATTCACTATGGATTGACAGTCAGAATTATAGCGGAAATATTCCACCATGGTCAGAATTGGCAGTCAAACAATTTGCAAAGTCAATCTGATATGGAGGATACTAAAATAAATAACACCGATGGAATCCGGTCGTCTACTATTCAATAGGACTTACCCACATACAATTTAAGTGTCATCGACACATCATTACATACTACATCAATATTTCACGTACAAATACACATAAATTTTTGTAAAATAATAACGTGTAGAATTAGATACGTAAATCTAATTCCAAAAACATGATGATAATTTATAATGTATTCTACTAGTTAACCCCTAACTTTGTAAATTGTAAGTACAGATTGCAGAACTTATTCCGAATCTGCCTTGTATAACTTTTATTTTCTTGCTTTAATTTGATTTTTGAGTTAAAATTTAAAAATTCTGGTCACTAATTAACTTTTTATATTTACAAAGTTATATTGCAGAACTTATTCTAAATATACCTTGTATAACTTTTATTTTCTTCCTTTAATTTGATTTTTGAGTTAAAATTTAAAAATTCTGGTCACTAATTAACATTTTATATTACAAAGTTATATAAGTCAATAAAGTTTTATATATATATGTGTGTGTGTGTGTGTGTGTGTGTGTGTGTGTGTGTGTGTGTGTGTGTATAAATTTTATTTTATTGAATAGTTACATTTAACACAAAAAATATACTCTCTATTTTTACAGAATCATCATCTTTTTTGAAAAGTGTAAAACTTTTTTCATGTGATTCAAGAATGATAAGACCAAGATTTTTAACGTTGAAAAAACATTCATACATCAACATTTAATAATGCAACGTTCTGTGCTAAAATTACAAAATATATATATATATAAATATGAAATAATATGAATAAAAAATGTGTGTATGTGTGTGTGTGTGTGTGTGTGTGTGTGTGTGTATATATATATATTACAACATTTTACAATTGACGGCAAGTGAGATTCAAGCTGTACAGCTCTACTTATATTACTTATATTTTTTAAAAATGATTAAAAACTTTCTTGTTTTTCTTACATAGTAATACAATTTTGGCTTTAATTGAATATCACTTATCATCAATAGTTTATCTATTAGTACTATACGGAGAGCCGCCACTGATACTCGTATATATCATATAATAGAGCACTTTTGTGCAAACAAGATTTTGCCGCTCATCTTAGTATTTCTATTTTTTAATTTTTTAAATAAGCTATTTAAAAGCTTTACAAGCTATTTAAAAGCTTTTTTCACACATATATTTTGTAACTTTAGCGCAGAACTGACAGAACGTTGTTGAGAGATTGCGTTGTTAAATGTTGATGTACTTATAAATGTTTTTTCAACGTTGTAAATCTTTATGTTATCATTTCTGAATCACGTGAAAAGAGTACATTTTACACTTTTTAGAAAAGACGGAGTCTGAAGAAAGAGAGGGTATATTTTTTTGTGTTAAATGTAGCTATTCAATAAAATGAAATTTCTAGAATGTAAACATGAAACAAAATTAAGAGTTATTAGACACGACTATGCGCTATCATTATGTAATTTTATAATTAATAGTTTAAGTAAATTTCTTTGTACTGAATAGGATCATTGTACTTGAATAGGATCTTAATCGTAAACGTTTTAATATTCACTTTGAATAAATGGTATAAAATACACACGAATAACCAGTGTTGGCTCAAATTGGCATTTTATTATTTTTTTAGATTTTTCTTTAGAACCTATTGATTATTTTGACTATAAAATAAATTATGATTGTGTTTATAAAAAATAAATTACAATTTTTTTAACATAAAAGTATTCTCAGAGACTATTTATTTCCGGACCCATATTTATATAGCTTTTTTCCTTCTTTTTAGGTCCCGAATCACTTCCTGAAGTATTGCGGGCGATTTTCCGGACATTCTGTATAAAATTTCGATTGGAAGCAATGGTTATTTGGAACCCAATTATTTACAAAATAGCTTATTTAAAATGTTAATAAATAAATATTAGGAGAGGTGGCAAAATCCACAAAAACACCTTATTATATGACATCGGAAGCGGTCACTTACTTTCGGTAAGTGACGTCATGTACGCGGAAAAGAAAATATTTCTTCAAAATATAAATTATATTGCATGGTAATATTGTATTTTTTTCAGGATATTATTGGTTTATTAAGGCCATCACACGTACAAAGATTTTAGTCTTAACATTTTAAAACGCTTTTATTTTAACTCTCAACTGTGATTGACCAATTTGCTTACCTTATCATGAACATATTTTTAAATAAAAATTTTCGATTTTTGTTCGATTCAGCTAGGATATGTTGGAGGCATTTTTCTGATGCATGCTTTACGATGCCCTTACAATAACAATTACTGGGTATTCGCCAAAAGTGAGAAAGTTACGTCCCGATGCTATGCCAACGTTACATCTTTATGCAGTATTCTCGCCAGCATCAAATGAAGATTCGTCAGCTGTGGAGATGTTCGATGAAGTAACGATTCTGCCAGCATTGAATAAAGATTCGTCAGCTCTGGAGACGTTCGACGAAATAACGGGGTCCGCCAATATCGAACGAAAAAATTACATCTTCAGACAAAAGCTGTTATGTCTTTAAAAATGCAAGTTATAAATTATATTCAATTATATCATATTATTATTGCAATAACATTGAAATACTATAATCTTACTATAATATTACATGCTGTATAGATAATTGATATAATTAAATATAATTTATAACTTGCAATGCAATATTATGTAAATATTACTGAGATATTACATTGCGATATATTACAATATAATATTGCAATAATTTTATTGCGATATTAAAATAAATAATAAGTAAAGAGAAATAATAATAAAAAATAAATATATACATTTATAAAATAAAATAGAATGAAAACAGTTATAAAAGTACATGAAAGTTATCTTAATTCCATATTCTTTATTCCTTATTTTCTATTCCTTATCTCTTATTCCTTATCATTACACATTACACTTTTGACGTCTGGAACTCCAAATAGCAACACTAAAGGAGACAATAGACAGGCATTGAGGAGAAAGCGAAATCAAAAGAAAATAAAGAATT